>JAZHPH010000352.1:88428-105470 GCA_037356405.1 Nasonia oneida | reverse complement strand
AAACATTTAGTTCGTGATAACGTTAATTTAATAATACTTTTTCGACAAGATGATATGAATTTAAAACATATATATAATGATCATGTGAATACAGACATGTCATATCAAAGATTTAAAGATATGTGTTCATCATGTTGGAATAGTAATCACGGCTTTCTTGTAATTGACAAAGATTCAACAATTAATGATGGCCGTTACAGAAAAGGTTTCGATAAATTTATAATAAATATACAACGCACGGAATAAGTTTAGTATTCGACTGTGAGACTTGAAAGTGACAAGATGGCTGATTTTAATCAACAGATTGCTGTGCTGCGAGAAGTAGAGAAGGCTCGTAATGCTATAAAACGAAAACATACTTTATTGAAAAGTCAGAAAATAAATTTTGAGAAAGCAGTAAATGATTCTGTTAAGCCTAGTGTTGATCCACTGGAAAAGTTGATACATGTGACTGAAACAACAAATCACATGAAAGTGAAAAGTGAACCTAAAGTAGAAACAGGGAGGAAGAAAAAAATAAAAATAGAAAAAGTGGAGAAAAAAGATGATATTGTAGAAGATAGTGAAGATGATATTGAACTTGAAACTGAAGATGATACTAAGTTTGAGTCTGCTTTAAGTGAGTCTGAAGAAGAAGATTTTGAAGAGACTATTAGAAAGAAAAAAAATGATATAGAAGACGAGTATATAGACTTATTGTTAAATGGTCAAATGCAAACTTTAGATACAGTATATGGTGTACGAAGAATGCGTAACGATAAACTCAAAGTCGGTGATAGTTTCATAGATTTTGATGATTATTTCATTACGATTGGTCAGAAAAAGTATAAAAAGAGGCCTGGTCTCATTCAATTGTTATTCGTGAAAAATCCAGATCAAAGTTTAATTACGACTGAGGATATGAAAGATTATGATGAAATTTTAAATGATACCAACGCACATAGAAAATATTATCTTCCACATGAAGCTATCCATGTGCAAGACAGTAAAAAGTATACTAATTACATTGGCAAGTCTATCAAGGAACTCAAGCTTAAAAGAGGTAAAGGCTTATCGTATAAAGTTGCTCGTAAAAACGTATATATGGACTACATTTATTGGGATGATCCAAATGAGCTTATTGATCGTTTAAGATTGCTTACTGCTGAAACAGCAGCTGGAAATCAGAGTCATATAAATGAAATACAATCCATTATCGAAGAACTCCGTGAAGCTGAATATATTTATTAATGTGTAGAGTAGAGCTATCACTCAGTATCAAAATGAGTATCGATGTATTCGGACGACAACTGATCCGTACTGACACAGTTCGCGGTCCACCAGGTCAGGGTTTCAAGCTTACTGCAGACGGACAATTTGATTTGGAAAATCATAAATTGTGTAACGTAGCTGATGCTACGGAAGCAAACGATGTGATAACGTTAAAAGTCATGAAAGAAAATGTTAAACTGGAATCTGAAAAAATTATTCATGATTTTAATAAAATTTTAAACGAGAAAAAGTTGGATACAATTGTGAATGATATATCTGAAATAAAAAAACCAGTCATCGAGTTATATGATAAAATAAAAGTGATTGCATTTTTTATCAATGAAAACTCATCTACTACTACTACTGCTACTACTCATGCACATTTTATGTAAATAAAAATGAAAGAATCGTTAGTGGAAGAAATCCATAAGCCTGCAAGGCGTAACTATCCTCGTCGCTCAAATAAAGGCTTCAAGTATATGCTCACTGTCATAGATATTTTTTCCAAATTTGCATGGACTGTGCCAATAAAGCAAAAAAGTGGAAAATATGTAACTAAAGCTATGAAATCGATTCTAGTAAAAAATAGAGTAGCACGAAATTTGCAGACAGATCGTGGTAAAGAATTTTACAACAAGGAATTTTAACAATTAATGACAAATTTTAAAATAAACTTGTATTCGACTTATAGCAATATGAAAGCTTCGATATGTGAACGCTTTAATCGTACTCTTAAAAGTAAAATGTGGAAGCGTTTTAGTTTACGAGGTAATTATAAGTGGATAGATATACTGCAAGATATAACCTTGCAGTACAATAAATCTAAGCATCGGACAATTGGTATGAAACCTATAGATGTAAAATCCATACATGTTAAAGAAATTCTTACTCGATTAGCTGCTCAAAAAGAATTACGTCAACATAAGGAAGCTAAATTCAAAGTAAATGATAAAGTTCGAGTTAGTAAAAGTAAGCAACTGTTTGAAAAAGGATATACACCTAACTGGTCAACTGTTGAGATTGTTTGAATTTTAAAACTCGATGTATTTTACTCAAACGAAGGCCATGAGCAATGACTTGTTTCAAAGCTCTATAATCGATGACATAATTTTTCTTATGCTGAAGTGTAGCCAATAGTTTTTTTTTGCTTAGATCCAGGAGGTGTTAGATGCTCTGGATAGAAGGGTAAATCATTGTGCTCATCATGCAAGTCATAAGGGTACTCTAAATCAACTTGTAAAATATAACCGTTTGGAGCATTATCTGCTACTGAGAAAAAATCGAAATTCTCGCAATCAGTTATCCAGTCAAAGTCATCGTATGGAAGATACTGCGATTCTTCATAACCGTAAAGATTGTTGGCATCTAAGTAAATTAAAAAACTGGTTTCTTCATCAGTCTTATAATGCTGCAGCATGTATTTATTGTTAGCAGTCGCATATCGATGTGAGCATTGACTTAAACCTCCTCGAATACCTCGCTCTATGAATAAAACCATGTCAATATCTGTCAATAGTTTTAATCTAATACCTGAATGTTTAAGCATAGCATCCCAAGAAAATCCTGGTGTAGTATAATAATCTGCAGGATCTATCCATACGCCTTTATACTAAGGTAAAAGTACCCCTTATGGAACACTGCTAAAATCGTGACCCCCTAATGGAACGGTTGGAAATATAAGAGAATCGAATATTATAATGATACGTATAAGATTTATAAAAATTTTATTGATATTTTAAAGTATTATTATTTAAAATACACAACAATACGTATTAATACACAGTAATTAGAATTAACAAAAAATATATAATTGTGTGTGCGTTGAAATTCTCTCAAATCGACGCTTTTTTTGTACCACGGACGCAGATTTTTTTCGATTTGATTTGTTTACTATTTATATATATATATATATATATATAAGTGTTCTTGTGAGATGATTATTGGATTATATATTGATTTCGGTTCATAGAACCAAGTTACTTATTTTTTTTTTTTTTTACAATAGAAACGTTTTTTATTAAATATATCGGTGTTTCATAACTGGCGCGGAAAAATGGCATTTGTCCGGATTTATGGAACAGTCCAAACGAGTGTTCCGAATCCGCGGACCTGCTCTTACTTCATGTACCACTTTATGGAGCACGTTTCGAGAACCAACATAAAATGTAATTTTAAACAGTTTTATATAATTTTCATCACGCCAAAACGTTTAAAATAAGTGTATTTCAAGTGTTTTTCAACTTAAGTATTGTGTAAGTAAGTGTAAGTATAAACATGTCACATAAAAATAATTTCAGACCACAAATAAAAACCTAACCTACAAACTGAGCAAACATGAGTAAAGTATATTGATCAATTTATTTTCATATTTGTTACAGATAAATTAAGTATCAAGAATGACAGCAACACGAAAGGTGAAAAAGGAAATCAAGAAGAACAAAAAGAGCAATAAAAAATTAGACGGTACTGTGAAAAAGGGTTCTAAGCGCAAGAATGTTGTTGTGAAAAAAGAGGCAAAAGTGGTCAAGAAGAAAGAAAAAGTGAAAAGAAAGCTGTATTCTACTGTTGATCTACAGAGAGCTGTAAATGCAGTTAATCATGGCACGTCTGTGCGAAAAGCTGCACTTAAATATAGCGTACCACCAACATCTATCCACAGAGCTATCAAATTTAAAGGCTGGCCCTGCTCCAATTTTGTCAACAGAAGTAGAGAATGAGATTGTAAGCTGGATTTTGTATCGAGCTGAGAAAGGATATCCAATCACCAAAACTGAATTGCTGAACAGCGTGCAAAGTTATATACGCAATCTTGGAGATGAAATCCCTAAGACTCCGTTCACTAATGACAGACCTGGCCGCCACTGGTTTGAAAAGTTTCGACTTCGACATCCTGAAATAACCATCAGGACTCCACAGCATCTTACTATGACACGTGCTTGTGTGACTGAAGAAGATTTGAGAGGATGGTTTTTGAACATTGGAGTGTACTTGAAGAATAAAGGCTTGGATAAATTGCATCCCTCAAGAGTATTCAACTGCGATGAGACTAATGTGCAACTTATTCCCAAATCAGAGAAGGTGTTAGCCAAGAAAGGTGCCAGCTCAGCCTACAAGATTGTGGATGGGGGCGAAAAAGAAAGCCTAACAGCACTTTTTATGTACAGCGCTGATGGAACAAGAGCTCCGCCCATGATTATGTACAAGTACGCAGATAGTATGCCAGCCAATATTCTAAAAAATTGTCCAGCTGGTTGGGGTATCAGCAATTCTGATAATGGTTGGATGACTACAGAGACGTTCTTTGAATACATAGCCAATGTTTTTTATCCTTGGCTACAAAAAAGTGAGGTGGAATTTCCAATTATTATTTATTTGGATGGCCATTCCTCTCATGTCACTATACCATTAGTCAAATTTTGTCGAGAGAAAGAAATAGAGGTAATTGCTCTCTTCCCCAATGCGACACACATTATGCAACCTCTGGACATTGCTTTCTTTCACCCATTCAAAGAAGTGTGGCGAGCAGCTATTGCAAAATATAAAGCTGAAAAAGACATTTCAAGATTAAAGAAGGAACATTTTCCAGCTGTACTTGAACAAGCGTTGAATTCATTTGTCAACGAAAAGCCAACCATTATAAATGGCTTTAAAGCTGCTGGTTTGGTGCCCTTCGACCCTGAAGCAGTCGAATACAATGTTCTTCATAAGAAAAAAAGTAAAAAGAAGAAAGCTGAATCAGAGAAATCAGTTGAGCATGTTAATACAGATTCTGAAGTTGAAGATATAAAAAAGCATCTACTGACCCTCGAGAAGAACCTACCGGATGTTGTGCCCCAGAACTTCAAAGAAACAGAGACCATCGGTGTAGAGAATCAAGATACAGCGAATAACAGTTTGTTTCAGTATTGGCTCGAAGTAAAGAAAGCTGTTGGTGGTAAACGCATGATCAATCATTCATTGTATTACTTAATTAATCATTCGGCTGCTAACTAATTTTAATATTTACAATTTTAATCAATTATTTACAAAATTAATTTCTACTTTTTTACAATTTTAATTGACTATATACAATTTTTAATTGAGTATTTACAATTTTTAATTGACTATTTACAAAAATAATTTTTATTATTTACAACATAACTTATATATAAATAATCATATATTATTTTATATGCATAGATGCCGGAAAGAAATCGCGTTCTTTAATTAAAAGTGTCGAGATTTTAAACAACCACAAGTTAATTGTAGTACCGCAAACTGTACCTGCTAGTACGTCTTTTGATTTAATGAATGAAAGCAATTTGAACGTAACAAATGATCCAATTCTCATAGAATTAGATGGCATCGAAGATAATGAATTAAATGCTCTTTTAAATAATGAAAGCTTAGAAAGTATTATTATAGAAACAAATAGCACAATTGAGCATATTGTCGAGCATGAACACACATTACCTGAAAATTTGGATACTGTAATCTCTCAAAAAGGTTTGTACAAATTTATTAAAAATTATTTATGGCAATAACTTATTTTATCTATTTAAAATCATCTTTCATTATTTCTGAAACCATTCATGAAAGTGCTGATATGACTATTAATTGATCAAATAGAAGAGCCTACTAGTCCTACAATTACAAACAAGGACAATTGTCAAACACCTGTTATAACCAACTTCGATCTCAGTCTTGAAGTGACTGACGAAGTAAAAGATAACTCTGAAGAGGTCGTTGATGTCCAATTTACAAAATCTGTCAGTCCCCAAAATCAAGATATTTCACCTGTTTTGCAAGAGAATGTTCAAAACATTTGTAAAGAAATAAATCACAAATCAAGTAACCTACTTCAAGAAAATCAAGAGAATATTGATCTTGCTTCTGTAGATTCAGGTATACCATATTGTGCTGTATACCTCAATTGATTTGATTCACGTATAAATCAAAATTTTATGAATTTTATAATATAAATTATTGCATATTATTAGATAGCACCGCCATTAAAAAGAAGAGTTTTGCCAATGCTTTTTTGCTACCCGTAGACCACTTATCTAAAAAGAAACGAGCTAAATTAAATGCTACTGGTAAACCTAAACTACCTGCTGTGGGAACATCAGAAGAATGGTGGGAGGTACATTTGGAAAAGGAAGAAGCTAAAAAAACGAAGGAAGAACAAAAAGCCAAGAAAAAGTTATTACAGGAAGAGAAAAAAAAGTTAGCAGAGGAGAAAAAGAGATTGGCAGAGGAGAAAAAAGATTATATGCGCAAGATGAAAGAAAAAATGAACGAGATACAGAAGAAAATCAAATGTGAAAAATTATAGACGATTTAAAAATGTTGATTACTTACTTACTTATGGAAAATCAGTATTACTTACTAAAGTAAACAAGCGTGTATTATGCGATATGCTCAAAAATGTATATGTTTGTTACCTATTTATTAAATAAATAATTTAAATGATTATATTATTATATTTATAATAATTATAAACTTACTGACAATTATATCTTGATTTTTTAGAATATTTACAGCTGTTACAAATAAGATATTATTTTAGTTATGACAATCTTTTCAGCTGTTCCAAAACGGGGACATGAGTTATGGAACGGGGGGACAAGTCAAAAAAGCGGTGTTCCATAACACGTACCAGTGACTGGTTTATTTTTTTTTTAATTTAAATTCAAATTTAAGTTCAATTTATATTTTCAAAATTTCATTTCAATCTTGAATACCTAGCCCATCGAGCCGTATTGGCAGTTTAAAGTTATTATACTTTAAAATAATTTAAATGAGACCGACATTTCTAACCTACATGAAACCGTTCCATAAGGGGTACTTTTACCTTATGTTCTTGAAAATTTTCAAAAACATCTGCGAGTAATAATATATCAGTTTTCATGTATAAATCAGAATATTCACCCAATGTCTGTATGTTAAACGAATGCCATATATTTTGCACATGTTCATAGTCTTCCATGCTTATTCCAGAATCATTGAGTGTACTGAAAAATTTGTCTAGATCAGGTAAAGTCGTTTCATCCCATTTATCCCACGAAGTAATGTACTCATATAGGAGTACACCTTTTCTCGTCAGCAGATTAATTTTTTCTTTTTCTAAGCTTGAAAATTGTCTATCAACGATCTTATATTCTTCGAGATATGAGGATAATTTTTCGAGCGATGAAGGCATGCAACGAAAAGAATCAATGAATTTGAATTTAATATCACTATTCTCCACACTCTTCGTAAACAAAATGTACTTCTCTTTTGTTATAGGAAGTAAATAGACCTGCCCAGGAAAATGATTTGATACATCTGAGATTATAAAATGAGCATCATAACCACTTAAGTTGTGAAATATTACAGGTATAATTCTAGAATCTTGATAATTGAGGTTGCAACCAGCATGTGCAGCTCCACGATATTTTCCTGAAAGGTGACAGTGATCTTGAACTTTTACATTACTGTCCGAAAATGGTTTTTCACAAATATGACAGACAGTAGCAGTATTAAAACTGATTATTTCGTCCGACGTTAGAGGAGTCATAGGTATCACATTTTTATATAAATCGGTGACGCTCATTTCAATAATTCGCAGTTCTTCAGCAAACCAGTGAGCGGCTTCAACACCCCTATAAGATCTGTATACAGATAGAGTATCATCGTAAGCACACTTAAGATAATAGCCAATGCTATAAATTTCATGCTTTTGCATAGGCGTTGTATTGCTCTCACTCTCGTCTTTACGTTCAAGTGGTTTTAATAGACATTCACAATAAGCATACATTGTAAATGGCACTTTTTCTTTAAAACCATAGTTTTTAAACTCTACGTAGTCTCTGCCCTCTGTAGGGAGTTTAACTTTACAATCGTTTAGGAGTTTACAGTGTTCATCATGCATTGCTAATTTTTTTTCATTAAAGAAAAAATTTAAGCATCGGTCGCATATAAACCTTTTTTTCTTTCTACGTGCAAGATTATCACTTATTAAGCGTGATAGATTTTTTATATACACAAAGTGAGATATGTTCTCTTCCAAATAGTCAGTTTCCACTTCAGTGAGTAAAAGGAGATTTACATGGTTTTCTTTTTTCTCTGATGTCAGATAGAGAGGTACAATACTCTTCTCATCAAGTCCAAAAACATTTACTGAAATTCCATTGTTTTGCTTCTCAAACTTTGGAATTTTTTTCAGTGAAACTGGAAATTCAATTCCACTCATATTAAGTTCATCTTCATATGGAAAATAATTTATCACTCGATTCGGATGTTATTTTGATGGAACAGGGTGTAAGGCAGATAGAATTGCCCATTTGAAGCATTGATTATCAGAATTTTTAACATTTATGCATGCTTCTTTTTTAATCAAAAATTCTGGCAGAGGTATATACGAGCTACCAGTACGTATTGGATTAAATACATTCATGTTAATTTGTATATTGACAATTGAATGCAAAGTCCAACCAGAATTTTGCTCCTCAAACTCCTCTATGTTAGTGAGAAGAGGTTCCATGATGTGATCAATAAACCACTGTTTAACTATGGAAGCTGCAAAAATTTCTGTATTTTTTGTATTGAAATGCTTTGTTTCAATACATTCTCCCTCTTCATCATCATCCACATTTTTTACAATTTTTTTAAATTTACATGATAAGACTGAATTAATTTTCAGTGGCTTATCATTCTTCTTAAAAAAACTTTTTATTCGCCTAATGAATAAAACTGAAGCATCTTGTAAAAAGTTCTTTACATCAATATGCTGAATATTAGCTACTATACTGGTACGCATCCTATTATTAAATGCACTATCTACATCAATCCATCTTACACGTGCATTTATCTTATTTTGTACAAGTCCACCACCGGATTTTGTCAATCTCTCATGTAATTTTATCTTAAAACATTCAATTTTACTAATCATATGTATAATTGATTGTTTTTCAGAGACAGAGAGTAGTTTGTCTTTCAAGACATAACGTAACTGTTTGAGACATAAATCACTCTAACTTTTCCAACGATTTATCACTATCGTTTGAGTAGCAGGTCTAGAAAATAAAAGCTCATCAGCTTCCTCCAGATGATTCACTAATGATCGAAAATTATATAAAAGAGTAGCCATGTCTCTTACTTGTTAACAACTAAAAAATTAAGTCAGCTTCTGAAAATATATAATCTGGAAAAAGATAAAACCATCATAAATATTCAAGAGAGGGTAAAAATTATAAAGATAGAGATTAGTTGATAAAGAAAGTTATTAATTAATTGAAATGAAATTTCTCCGTATTAATTAATGCATTCATATATTTGATTTTACCTAAACTTTATAAAAGAAATAAAACCTATTATAATTTCATGTATGAATACAAATATCTAATTTGAATTTTTGAAAATTCCCGCCAGCGCTGAGCGCTAGGATTGACGCGCATGCGCTCTAAGAAAGAGTGGACATATACTTATTGAATTCTGATTTATTGTTTAAAAAACCAATATATACTATAAATAACGCTAACTATACCAATTTGGCATTTGATTGATTTTAATTCAGTTTTCTAATCTGATATTAATGCGAACTAATTAATGAATGATCCATAAAGTAATAAATTATAATACTAGGATCAAATCGGTAAGAAATTCCAATGCAGGCTGCCGCGCCGGTAAAAACATATACACACATAAGAACAAATTTTTAAATTCCATACATGCATCGAATTTAAATTCCGGCTGCCCGCGTCGGACGTCGGACGTCGGACGTCGGACGTCGGACGTCGGTATGACAGATTTACCCGTTATCGACTGTCGGTATTCGGTGGCGCCGTAGCCGCGCAGCCCCTACTACTCGCATTCAGCGTATTTGCAGGATAAAGCCCAAAATAAATTTAGCACCTTACTATATCGAGGGAAATTCGCACACAAATTTTTAGACCGAGTGTTTAAAGTGTCTCAAAGATAATCGTGTAACGCCAAAATTATTATTTAAAATACACGTAAAAATTAAACAAATTTTGACCGCATTAAAAAAAAATGTAGAGGATTAAGATAAAAAAAAAATTATTTTAGTTTGTGCCAGAGTAGAGACTTCTCAAAATTACAACCCGATCAGTCGAAAATTGCGTGAGACATCGTATCTCATACATTTTTCGCACACAAATTAACTATAAGGCACTTCCGTGTCGCGTTCGTGCCTAAAAAAATAGAATTTTTATCAAAGAGACTACAAAAAAATTACCTATCTCGCCAGTGACTTCGCTTGAACAAGAAAGTATGGCTGTGACGTATAATAATGATCAAAAATCACCCAATTTATGGATCAAAATTAAAATAATTTTCATCTGGCAATTTTTTTAGACCAATTCACTCCCCGCAACCCTATTTCCACCCTTGAAATGTAGAGTAAATGGTGCAAAATTTGTCGATGAATGAATACTCTGATTATATATTAGGACTGATGTTATCCTATTGTTGTGACCGAGCCTGAACGTTGCGCGATCATAACAATATGATTCTTCATTGTTACTCGGGGATTTTTGTCGACTAGAATACTTAGTTTTTCCTTTAAAGATGAATGCAATCTCTTTATTGGCTCGTTTAATGTGTGTCTACCAATTGTGGTTTAATACTTAATCTTGTGTATCCGACAAAATTCCTTAAATACTGCAGAATTAAATTCACTTCCATTGTCTGAAATTTGTTTAGTACTGTTATAGCATTTTCATCAAGTAGATGATAAGCTTTAGCATATTTTGAAAATATATCAAAAATAGTTAAAAATTTGTTCTTTCCAACATAAGAAACATCCACTTGTATGTGCTGTAACGGTCTATTAGCGATAATGGTTCCATACTTTCCTGTTTCATAAGGCTTCCTCTCATATTTGTGTTCTAAGCACAATTCGCATTAGTTAATATAGTTTTGTATACGTCTATCCATGTTTAGTGTATACAACTCTTTTTTAAAATGAGCTATTGTTTCCTGAATTACGTTATGAATTCTATTATAATACTCCTCAAGTTTCTAAAGAAAATTATTTTTGTCCATCACGGGTGTATAAGTATTTGTTTTAATTAACTTCAGTTTCTCATTGAATTGTTTTAGCAGCACTAGCGATATTTTCGATATGCTAATAGCCTATAATCCTATAAGCGATAATTTCCAAATGTTTATTTGGTTTTCTATTTTCATTTAGGAATTTTAACAATTGTGCTTCGGCTTCATCCTTATTAATCTTTACTATGTACTGAATCTTGAGCTTATCTTTATTTATTCTTACACCGTAATCCCTTCCTGATTTTATTATAATACTGTAATTAAATGCATGAATATTTGTGTCTGTTATGGGCAATAAAAATACTGGATCTCCCTCAGCAGTGTTAGCCGTTTCTAGATCGTCGCTCGGGTATTTGTCCACTTTCTTAATTCGGCGTGCTGTTATATTGAAGCTTGGGGAACCATTGAAAGTAATTTGTCATCTTCTTCTTGATTATTAATTTCTATTCTGCTTAGTGCGTCAGCTATATAATTATCACATCCTTTCGTATTTAATTTCGTAGTCATATTCTTCCAATTTTATTCCCCATCGAATCAAACGTGACTTTGCTCTTTTAAAGACCAGAGCCAAGTAAGCGGCTTATAATTTGTTTCGATTGTAAATTTTTTCCGTATATGTATGGACTAAAATGTCGGCATGTCTTGACTATTGCTAGTAGTTCTTTTTCGATAGTCGAGTAGTTTTGTTGTGCTGAATTCAGCTTCTGTGTATTGTCTGTCCTCTATATCATTCTCTTTATTTTTTCCTATTTCTTAAGCACCTTCGTTAGTGGTTTTGATATTTTGGCATAATTTTTTATAAATTTCCTATAAAATCCTGTTGACCCTAAAAATGCTTTAATTTTTTGTGTGTCTGTGAAATTGGATAAGCTACAATGGCTTTGATTTTATCTGGATTTTGTTAAATTCCTCCTATTGTAAAAATTCACTATATCGACTTGTACTAATTTTAAACCATATTTTCGGAGTTTCTCAAATATTAATTTTAGATGTTGTGGGTGTTCCTGCAGTGACTTTGAAAATATAAATATATCGTCCATGTATACAAAACAAAATTTATGTCAATATTTTCTGAGAATTTTGTCCATTAACCGTTAAAATGTAGCTGGTGCGTTCTTTAAACCGAAGGGCATACGACAGTGATAATAATGTCAATTTTTTACGGTGAAGACTGTCTTTTCCACAGAATTTGTACTAACTGGTATTTAATGAAATCCTTGTGCTAAGTCTAATGTAGTAAAATATGTCTGTTATAATAGTTTTATCATTCAGCTTACTATAATCGATAACCATTCTCTATTTCTTTTTTTCACTTGCATCTTGCTTCTTGGGTACTATCCAGACAGGCGATGAGTAAGGTGAATTACTTTATTAAATAATTTCGTCATTTAATAATTTGCTTACTTGATCTTGATTAATCTCCTTCAAATGATATGGATATTTGTAACTTTTGACATAAATCGGGTTATCATCCTTTGTCCTTATTTTGTGTATAACTGTATTTATTTATTTATTTATTTATTTCAACACCATATACATATGCCCTTTAAAAGGCATCCTATAGAGGCAAACACAGTTGCCTGTACATAGGGATGGCATAATCACTAATACTAATATACTTAAAACTACCATATAGAGCCAAGATAACGCATTTAACGCTATCATGCCCTTTTTCCTTTTCATAGCAAGTTAACAATATTAAAATATTAAAAATTATAACAAATATAACATCCAAAAGTTAATTCTTTTCTATAAACCTCTTTAATTTTCTTTTCATAGAGATTTTACTTATTGCTAAGTATTTGAGATCATTCGGTAGCGTGTTAAATACACTCACAGCCACGAAATAACTGCTTTTCTTGCTTACTGTTTTATCAATTTTAGGCAATGGTAGATTCTTGTTTCGTGTCTTGTTTGTACTTCTTATGTATCTGTCTCTTAATTCATTATAATGATATACTATACACTCTAGTTCGAACATTTGCCTTATACTTAGAGGTTGGTTCTCTGCTATATAACAGTTTTTATTTATAATTCGATGTATTTTCTTTTGTATTCCTTGAATTAAATTTAAGTAATTTTTATAAGCCCCACCCCATGCAATGATGCCATAGTTTGTAATACTTTGAAAGAAGGCATAATATAGTAACATTAGCGTTTTACTATCCATACATTTCTTTAGCTTCGCAAAAATAAAAATTAAATATCTTGTTATTTTTATAATATAATTTATGTGTTTATCCCACTTCGTGTTATAGTCTATTATTAAACCTAAATATTTACAACTGTCTACTCTATTTATTACATTATCACCAATTCTGATGTTTAAGGTGCTAGGCACACTATCGCAGTAATTGCCATATGCAATATATACGATTTTATTTACATTGAGCGATAATTTATTTAGGTTTAGCCATATTGTCACCTTACGAAGATATTCATTTAATTTTACTTGCGCAGCTGTCCACGAGTTATCACATGAGATGATAACTGTGTCATCAGCGTAAGATAATATTGTTTCGTTTTGCATATCTATCAGTAGGTCATTCACGTATAATATGAAAAATAGAGGGCCAAGTATTGTTCCTTGTGGAACCCCTATCATAATTTTTTTGTACTCAATCTTGTCGTTACTTATCTTTACACTTTGTTTCCTATAAGATAGATAGCTGCTGAGTAATTTTAATGCTTCTCCTCTTACACCGTATCTTTCTAATTTGTCCAGCAGTATACTGTGATCTACCGTATCGAAGGCTTTAGCCAGATCTAAGAACGCAGTTATAATCGGTTTGCTTTTATCTAGGTTTCTATATATAATATTTGATAGACAATTGAGAGCATCCTTCGTTCCTCTCTGTCTTAGAAAGCCGCATTTTGTCTATCAGATATTATTTTGTGCTTCATGATAAAATTATAAAATCTATTGTATATGATTTTTTCAAGTATTTTGGCAATGTTAGAAATTAGCGATATTGGTCTATAGTTGCTAATAGAACTATTGTCTCCCGATTTATATATAGGTACAATATCTGCTTTTTCAGTGCATTAGGCCAGATTGATTGCTGTATGCATAGATTAAATAATATAACGGTTTTGATATATGTTTCGATAAAGATTTGATAGTTATTGCACTAATATTATCTACTCCACCAGCCTTTTTTTTCATTGCAATAATTATATTTTGAATTTCATACATATTAGTTGGATTAATAAAAATTGAATAATTGTTTCGAACTGGCAGTTTCAATTGTTCTAAGTCCATTTTTTAAATTTGATTGCTTAAATTTAATCCTACATTACAATAATATTCATTCATAGTGTTCGCAATAGTAGTCTTGTCATCAATTTTCTGATCATTAACTATTATACTTGTTGTAATATAGTAAGTATTATAAGCTTGATTATAAGTACCAAAACGGTAATCGTTGCGCCGTCTATTGGTTCGCGACGATTTCGTGCAGTCAGACGAGCTCATGCGAGAGTAAGTGAACTGCGCATGCCTCGCGTGTACAATCTAAGCGCCGACTACGCTGTATACTCTGTACTCGCTCTCTTGCCTGTTAGACTCCGATGTGAGCGTACGCATTCACCGAGGCTACGACCACTTACTTACAATATATCACATTATTATTTAAACCTCACAGTGTTAATTTATTTATCCACTATTCCAACATGGTAGCAGAGCGTTCGAATCTCTTTTTCAATTCTACATCAACCTTCGGGGAAATGTAAAATTGAGGGGGGTTAAAAATTGAGGTTAGAAAAAAAGCCACGTGGAAAAGAAGTTAACGGTTATTGTTAACAAAGTGAATCGCACAGTGAAAAATTGAGCAGTGAAATAAAAGGAGAAAATTCCTCGATAAAAAATTATAAGCTTGTAAAGCATGAAAATTCGAATTTTGTGTTGAAACGTCTGTCAAAAAAAAAAGAAAATTTCAAGTGAAGATTAACCAGTCCAGAAAAGGTTAAAGTCAAAAAATATATGCTCAGTGACGAAGATAAAGTTGTCAGGTACTAAACGAAAAGAAGATTTTCTTTTTGTGGAGTTCGAAAAGGTTACAAATGAGTTCAAATCGGCTGGTGGAAGACTAGAAGAAACCGAAAAATTAAGATATTTGATCAGAGCCTTGCCACCAAGCTATAGTTACATTGGAGATTTCATAGATATTATTCCAGAGGCTCAGAGAACTGTAGACTACGTGAAGTCTAAAATAAAAGAAAAGAATATGACTAAAGCCGAGTCAGATAATAAGAGTAACGTCAGTACTTTTGCAACCCAGGGAAAAGGTAAATGCTACAATTGTGGCAAATTTGGTCACTACAAGAGTGAATGCACGAGTCTACAACAATCGAGCAACCGAGGCCAAGGTGCTCACTACAACCAAGGTCAACGAGGTCACCAACGAAGAAACTACAGAGGTCGTGGCCGAGGCAGAGGACAAGGTCAACCCAGAGGTGACTCTTCAAGCGAGCAACAGGGCAACTATTCATCTGAATCATGGACAACACAGGTATGCCACGACTCGAACAATTCTTATACCTACCCTCGGGAAAAGTATAAGAATAATAAAACAAGTGAAGTATATCACGTAACAGGTTGTAGCGAAAATTGTAGCAAAATCGATTGGTTGTTAGATAGTGGTTGCACAGATCACATTATAAAAAATGATAAATTCTTTGATAAATGTGTAGATTTGAAAAATCCTGTTGATGTAAAATTACCAGACGGTAAAATGTTAAAGGCAACCAAAATAGGTACTGTTAAAACTTATTTTAAAAATTATTATAATCAAAAATATGTTGATATAAAAAATGTCTATTACGTTGAAGGAATTAAACAAAATTTGATGAGTCTTGCAAAAATAACTGAAAATTATACAATATTAGCAAATAAAGATACTGCAAAAATTTTTAATAAGTCTAGAGAGTTAATAGCCGAGCATACAAAAAGGAAAATTTGCTTTATATGAAAAGTTTTGTATTAGAAAAGAAAAATAAATCCATGTATGTAAATTCAATAAAACTAACTGACAAAGAAAAATGGCATAGGGCATTAGGCCATGTAAATTTTCAATATTTAAATAAATTAGTAACTGATAGATTAGTTGAAGGACTGCCAGAAAAAATCGAAAATGTCGAAATGAAATGCGCAAATTGTATAAAGAGTAAAATGGCAAATGTACCTTTTGATAATAACAGAACAAAAACTACTGAAATCCTAGAATTGATCCATACTGATTTGAATGGTCCACATAATAATACTGGTTATGGTGGAGAAAAATATTTCTTAACATTTGTTGATGATTATAGTAAGTGCATTAGAATCTTTTGTATTAAAAGTAAATCAGAGACTGCAAATTATTTAAAAGAATTTGTAAATTTAGTAGAAAATAAATTTAATAAAAAGGTTAAAAATTTACGTTGCGATAATGGTAAAGAATATCTGAATCACGAAATCTACGATTTTGTAAAGTCTAAAGGAATTGAATTATTGCCATGCCCATCAAACGTCCATGAATTAAATGGAGAGATATAATAGATCTGCAATGGATATGGGCAGATGTTTAATGCGTGAAGCCAAAATTCACAGACGATATTGACCCGAAATAATGAAAACAGATGCATATTTAAAAAACCGCACAATTGCGAATACAGCGGAGAACAAAACTCCTTACGAAATATTTTTTGGTAAAAAACCTAACGTAGATAATTTAAAAATTTATGGAAGTCGAGTCTTTGTAAGAGTACCAGAAGCT
>JAZHPH010000352.1:9086-78632 GCA_037356405.1 Nasonia oneida | reverse complement strand
AAAAAAAACGCTTTTTGGGGGTTAACTTTAGGGGAGGTTTTTACCCCTTAAAAGTGAAAATTAGCCGATAAAAAAAAATACGTGTCTCTTATTTTTTTATGTTCTACAACATATATGAAAATCATCAAAATCGGTGAGTTCGGGTTGGGTACCTTTCCTTGTTAGTCTATTTGTTATACGTGTGTTAACTGAGTTGAGTGACGTAGAAGACATCCCAGATGCACGCCTTGTTTGAAGTATTTTCTGCCATACCGACATATCTCGGTATTACAGGTTGTATCGTGTAGTCAGTAAGGTCAATGAACTTTCTTATTTTATTTTGTAGGATACTGCATGCGTAGCTATCTGTTGCCATATGCTCAGTATTATATTGAGTTTTATACTTATTATTGCTGAAGATACAGTTAGGACAATTTAATTTATTGCCGGAACAATCTGTAGTCTTATGATTGCCTGCACATTTTAAACATGTGTGATTATTTGTGCACTTAAAGCCATTATGCCCATATCTATTACAATTAAAACATGGCTTAACGTTGCAGTAGTCATGCACCTTACAGTTTTGATAACCCACGAAGATCCTGTTTTTATTCTCTCTCACATGTTGATATAGTTCAGCAGGGATTTCTAATATGACTGACTGTAGATGAGTTTTGGAGTTATCATATGAGTGCAATATTGTACACTTCTTCTTGAATTTACTAAAATTTCTTTCATTTATGTCATCTTCAATTTTTTTATTGCCTAAAATTTCAAAATTATCTATTCCAACTACTTTAACCTTTGGATTCTCTATTGTTTCTTTTGTAACATCACAACTTTCTTCAAGCTTTTTCTTCAAAACATTATATGCTTTGCTTGCACTTTCTTTTGTTAAACAATCTACTATTATTTCACTCTTTTTCTTAATTAGTTTTTTTTGCTTGTATGCTCTTATCTTTAATGAGATAGTGTGCAACAGCATCATTTATTTTGCCAATAGGATATTCTTTAGTATCTTTATTTTTAACTATAATTTTTGGGATTCGTTTTGGCTTGTTATTAGTCATAGCACTCGAAATTACTTGAGCATATGTTTTGTTTTTTGAGGTATTTATTTCACTTTTCTGCTTATCAAGTAATTCTCTCAATAACTTATTTTTTTCTTTCAGTTCTTTATTTAGTTCTTTTAATAGTGCATTTTCACGCTTCAAATTACTGTCCATTGATACACTATTCTCATCATCATCCTCACTTTCAGCTTCTGACACACTTATTTTATCACTTTTTCTCAATTTAATCTGAGCAATGATTATTTTGGCTTCATTATTCAGCACATTTGTATTCACTTTCGAGCTTAGGTCTACTTGGTTATGTTCCGGACATAATCCTAGAACTCGACTGATTTTTACTACCCCATCTATTTTCGCAAAATCACTAGTATGAAAAGCTTCCTCACATATTATACAAATAACCGTTTTTACTTCCTCTTTTAGATGACATTTATAGAAAATTGCTGACTGTGAAGTCACCGAGCCCGCGCTCGATGACTCCTTCTTGTTTTTTTGAAATGCGGCTTTTTGTGGCTGTTCATTTTTTAAACTCATTGTAAAGCAGGTGGAAGAGGAGAAGTGAGAAATGACGAACACGTGGCACTCACTAAGCACTTGAGCCGTGTGCTCTTTTAATTATTTAAGGTGTGTGTTACAGGTGTGAGTGTTTTAAATGTAAATTTAACAATAATAATCTAAACGTGTAGTGTAGATTTCATTGTGTGTGTGTGTAAAAAAAAACTAACGTGGTATGGTTCTCGGACGCAGGGACACAAAAGGTGTTATTTCTACAGGTAGCGCCGGAACAAGAGGCCGCGGACACCTGAGCTCGCTATTTTATGCTAATTGCCGACCTCGAAAAAGGAGGTGAGTTGTGAGAAATGGCTGGCAGGAGGTCTCCTGTTTCCTATAAGCGCGCGAATATTCGAATGGCGCGAACATACCGCCCGTCTCGTTGAAAATTCAACAAAGTGAGTCTAGTAATTCTAATTCGGGACCGGGAACCATCTACACGAATGTCTGAAGGACTTGGGAGGTGTGGCTCTACGTGTAAGATGTGTAGGTGTTGTTATGTGGGGCCTTTTTGCTTCTTGCTTGATTTCTGGAGAGGGTGCCGCCCGCCCTGGCAGCTTCCCATCGATGTTGAGTGTTCTCTATGAGACGGCTCTCAGAGTGGCGTAATGTGACGCCACCTGCTAGTTCAGCGGCAGGAGTATGACCTTCATCAGCGGACGCTGTAGAGTAGTGGCGGAGGTACGCAGGGTGGCTACTCTGGGCCAGGGTGGATGGCAGTTACCCGAGACAGGGGCCATTTTTGTGGCGGCAGGAGGCCGTCTGTTAACAGGACTAAGTCGCCGATTGCGGGGCCCTCGCTGGGGTCCAACCATTTCGATCACTGCTCGAGGTGGTGCAGCGCTTCCTTGCACCAACGACACCAGAAATGATGCTGCATTTGAGTGGTGATTATCCATCTTGGTGCACCTGAAACAGAAGCTGTAGATGGTGGCTCCGGAGGAGCAGTCAAGGCCGCTCCGATCGGGAAGTGACCGGGAGTCAATGCGCTGATGTCCTGGGGTCTGTGCTGAGAGGGCTGAGGGGCCTCGAGTTTAAGCAGGCCTCAATACCCGCGGCAAGTGTGGAGAACTCCTCCAAAGTGAGCTTCGCATAGCCAACCACTCTCTTCAAGTGGTGCTTGAAGGATTTCACGGCCGCTTCCCATAGCCCGCCAAAGTGCGACGCTCAAGGGGGTATGAAGGACCATGAAATCCCTTCAGACTGGACTGCTTCAGCCACTTCCTGGCTGAACTCGGAGGCTTCTTGAAAGCAGCGTTGCAGCTCGGAGTCAGCGCCTTGAAATGTGGTTCCGTTGTCGCTGAAGACCTGTTGACAGAGGCCACGGCGTGATACAAACCTCTTAAAAGCCATGAGGAAGATTTTTGATGAGTAGTTGGAGACGATCTCCAAGTGGACGCCCCGCGTGACGAAACACGTGAAGACTGCTACGTAGCCCTTGATCGTTGCCCACGACCTTTAGATGTCCTGACTGCGAAAGGGCCAGCGTAATCCACCCCGGTGATGGCGAAGGGTCGAGCTGGAGCGACACGTGTGGCCGGCAGAGATGCCATCTGCTGCACGAATGGACATCCTTGATAGCGCAGACAACGGACGCATTCTCTGCACACCTTCCTGACTTTGTTGCGCATCTGGGGAATTCAGAAACGTCGCAGCAAGTGGCTCTGGACAAGCTGGAGCCACCATGGAGAGTAACGAGGTGCGCATCTCGAATCAGAAGGTCGGCGAGGCGGCTGTTCTTGGGCACTTTGATTGGATACTTCTCGTCGGTGGTGAGGAAAGAGAACTGCAGTCGTCCTCCAAACCGTAGGTGTCCTATCTGATCCAAAAATGGGGAAAGTCGCTTCAGCAGACTGGACTTAAGGAGCGATTTCCCTTCTCGAAGCAAGTCAATTTCCTGCTAGTAATGTTGCGCCTGGGCGGCGGAGATTAGACGTCATTGAGCTGCCAGAAGCTCTTCAGCACTGAGCCTAGCCGGGGGTCGATA
Organism: Nasonia oneida; assembly: GCA_037356405.1. Taxonomy (NCBI): domain Eukaryota; kingdom Metazoa; phylum Arthropoda; class Insecta; order Hymenoptera; family Pteromalidae; genus Nasonia; species Nasonia oneida. Next base: position 75,041 of record JAZHPH010000352.1, on the reverse strand, counting down.
TTCTGCCGCTAGACGGCGATTTAGTTGCAATCGAAGTATGAAGCTGCAGACGCGTATCATCCTTTTGAGACTGGAGAATCGAGCGAGGAACGTCTCTAGGCCTTCTGCGGATTCTGTGGCGTGGAAGGCTGCCGTAGTTGGTCTCTTTTCCATGCAGGTTTCATAGGCTAACCGCTCACTCGCACCGTCTAGATCCTGGAGCAGGGCCTCCAGGCCCTTTTACCATAGTTCAGCCTCTTCAGCTCACGGGGAGTCAGACCCCGGGTTGCGTGGTCTGCTGGGTTAAGAGCAGATTCAACGTGGCGCCGACGGGCTGCAGGCAGCGTGATAACAATTTCGCTGACCCTGTTGGCTACGAAAGTCTTCCATTGATTTAACCTGCCTCTCAACCAAGCTAGCACTACCTGTGAGTCTGTCCAGCAGAAGATAGGGGCGTCGAAGTTCTGAAGGTCGCTCTGAACGCGTAGAAGTAGACGAGAGAGCAGGAGTGCGCCGCACAACTTCAGTCTGGGAATAGAGACTGTTTTGAGATTAGTTAGAATCTTCGAGATAGCCGAGCCAGCGCTGGTGGAGCAGCTTCGTTATCCTGCTTTCGGCGACGTCCTTCGCACATCGCACACCCTCGTCCCCTCGTCCCCAGTTACGGGAGCCGCGACAGGTGGTTCGCGAGGTTAGGATCTCGGCTGAGCAGACGACGGCTTGGCGCAGCAGCTTGATGGCAGCGCTGCGAAAACGACTGGTGATGGCTAACCGAAGCGGCGAGGCGTGAGGCGGAGCATGCGCAGCGGCAAGCTCTGGGCACGTAGCGTAATGGTCGCGCTGTGGCGGCGCAAAATTTGAATTTCGGCGCAGATGACCTGCCGAACTTCCGCTTGCGTACCGCAACGTAGCGCCAATGTTAAGGGGTGACCTAACAGGGCGAATTTATCAAATACGATTTGTTATTTAGAATTTTCGTTTTTTTGTGTGTTCTCCAGCCGGGGCGACATACACACACACTTGAAGAGCTTTCACTCGCGTAACGAGAGTTCGAGGGCGAATTTTCGAGTCCGGAAAGCACTTTGCGCGGTCGCGACCGTTAAGAATTTTATAAGCGCGTTTGGCTTATTTGATCTGCACACTGTCCTTGTCCTAATTTTACTCGATTAACGGCACCTTTTCGAACGCGATATATATATCTCTCTCTCTCTCTCTCCAATAAATTTTTACCTTTAACGCGGCCTTAGAATATTCCGGATGCTCGTTAGTCTGGAAGCGGGCGAGAGAGAAGAGGTGAGAGAGCGGTGTGCTCTTTTAATTATTTAAGGTGTGTGTTACAGGTGTGAGTGTTTTAAATGTAAATTTAACAATAATAATCTAAACGTGTAGTGTGGATTTCGTTGTGTGTGTGTGTAAAAAAAAAACTAACGTGGTATGGTTCTCGGACGCAGGGACACAAAAGGTGTTATTTCTACAGGTAGCGCCGGAACAAGAGGCCGCGGACACCTGAGCTCGCGCTTTTATGCTAATTGCTGACCTCGAGAGAGGGGGTGAGTTGCGAGAAATGACTAGCGAGGGGTCTGCGGTTTCCTAGAAGCACGCGAATATTCGAATGGTGCGAACATACTTGTATATATTTGCATGTGGTGGGCGTAGAGGAATAGATGGTGGCGTTGGGTCGGATATTGGAGCGGTAATCTTTATTTCTTGTAATTCTGTTTTTTTATAAACTCTATTCTTTTTTTATTTGTATGGATCTGCTCTTTTATGCTGCTTGTATTTTCCAGTGTTGTCAATAAATGCGTTATTGAGCTAAAAATGGCTCCACATAGATGTATTGATCATCCAAAAATTGTGTGTAACGTGTAATCTCTAATAATGGTATCGAATGTTCTTATTGTATTTTCAGAAAATATGTTTTCAGATGTTTCCTCTCCTGCCATTTCTCTGGCAATCACATTTGAAAGTGATGCCTTCTCCATTGGAAACATTAATCGCTGTTGTAATTGGTCCAACTCTTCTTGAGAATACACTTTACTCGTTGCCAGTGTTTCGACAGACTCAAATGCCCATCTAATCTTCGTGTTTGGTTTCTATATATTCGGTGATACTGTTTTAGTTGGTGTTGGTGTAAATTTTATCCATTTCTCCAAAATTTTGTAATATGTAGGTACTATTAAGTTACAATTTACTTGAACTCCCTTCTTCACCAGAATATACATTTTTGGCATTTTTTATTAAAATTACTCTTCTCCTGCGATTCTTGCTATGTATCCAGATTTTTTCATAATACTATAGGCAAATTCATTCGGGGAAAAAGAGGCTATGGCTAACGAATTTTGGATTACCTTTCTTTTAATTTCACATTTTTCCTTTATTAAATTAAAATATAAAATATTTAGCTGCTTCCCTATATGCTTTTCTACATATACAAATTTCGAATTAACATATGTAAATAAATCTAAGTTTACGCTATTTATATTACTAATTTTATCGTTTTGAAAATGATACGCATTTAAATAACCACTCTTTTCTATGATTAGTAATTTTGGATGTTCTGTACGTATAAATTCTCTGTTACAACGCATAATTTTTTCCTTAAAAGCTAAAGCAAACGTTATTTCATTTAAATTTAGTGCGTAAACAATTTTATGATTTGTATCGATTAAATATTTTGTTGCTATTTCTTTAAAAAGAATATCAAAAGAGTTTCTAAAACACTCCCCTTGCGGTAAAACTGCCCAAAACGTGTGTCCGCCTTCCATATCGATACAATGTTTTTCAGAAAATTTGCACACCGTTCCTGAGCTTAATCTTAATTTATCATTATTTAAACTAACCTTAGCACTAGTTTGAATTAATGTTATTTTGATTAAGCCATGAACAAATACCTTATTCCAGGATCCAAAACTATCAGCGTTGATGCTGTATTGAAAGTATATATTTATTATTATTTTTAGTAACACTAAATAGACCTACTACATCCATACAGATTTTATCAAAAGTTTTTAAGGGTGTATCCGTAATTACCATAGGTTGTTTAATTTTTATTTTTTTTAGGTTATTTATCTGGCAAACCTCGCATGCATTTACTCTGTTTTGAATATCTACCTTAAGATTTTTCCAATAATACTTATCTTTTATTCTATTATATGTTCTATTTATACCTGCATGTCCTCCTATTTTAGTAGAGTGTAGCATTTCAAATATTTTATCTCTTTGCTTTTCCTCTAAATAAACTATATTATTTAGACAGATCACAACCTTTGTATTTGTACCTTCAAATAGAGTTTTCAAAATTTCCTCAATTTCCTCCCAACCTATATTATTTATTTAAAGATCTTTTGAAATGATAAATATTAAATAATTTTTTTGCAAAAATATTGTTTTAAATAACTGAAATAACTTAATGATATTGTAATATATGAAGTTTTTATTCCAATGAATATTTTCCTTTTTGAATAATATTATCATTGCGAAATTATATCGTATTCTTGGACTATATTTTTCTGCTTATTGTATGGTTTTTCTTCTTCTGGTACACTTTTCTTTCTAGACTTTTGAACCTTAGCCCTCTTACGTTTTTATATCTGTAACTTCTTATTATTAAGTTTCGATCTTTGTTCATTTATAATTTTTACCTTTTTATTATTCGTCAAATCTTGCGACGTCTGATTTTCTTCTCGCCTTTTCTGGGCTCTTGTATATATCCATTTTCGCTACAGGATTTCTCGATAATGCATCTGCATTTGTATCATAATCTGCTAGTTTTAATCTCCATCTCTGAACTCTTTCGTTATTATCCGCAGATTTCAACCATAATAGTGGTCTATGGTCAGTTACAATTATAAATTTATTTCCATTAATATGATTTTTAAATGTTTTTATAGCATACATAATACCCAGAGCTTCTTTTTCATAGGTTCCATATTTAAGATGCGCAGGCTGCAGTACTGTTGATGCATAAGCTAGTGGTCCATCTTTGCCTATCTCCCCTTATAAAATGTCACAACCTAACGCATATTGACTTGCGTCCGTCTTTATTATAAACGGTTTATCGAATTGCGGATATTGCAAGACCGGTGCTGAACATAATGATTCTATGAGTTTATCAAATGCAGTTTGTTGCTTCAATTCCCACGCAAACGGCCTATCCTTTTGTAGTAATATGGTTAGTGGCTTGGTAATTTCTGCTAAATTTTTAATAAACCTTCTATAATAATTTACAAAACCTAAAAACTGTCTAACCTTTTTAACGTTATTGAGAATTAGAAATTTCTTTACTGCTTGCATTTTTTTTCATCTGGTTTTATACCTGCTTCACTAATAACATGCCCTAAGAAACACACTTCTGTCTTGCTGAATTCACATTTTTCCGGCTTTAATTTGAGCCCTGCTTCTATTAATGCTCAAGCTATTAGCCCGAATCTTTCCTCTAATTATTCAATCGTGTCACCGAAAATAATGATGTCGTCAATGTAATAAAAATATATTTTATCAATATATTTGGCTAAAACTTTATTTATAACCCGCTGAAAAGTCCGCTGAGTTTTTTAAACCGAACGGTAGGACGACTAATTCAAATCTTCCTAATGGATGTAGGGTAAATGCAGTTTCGTGAATATCCGAAGGTCTCATCTTTACTTGATATAAGCCAGATTTTAAATCTAATGCATCAAAATATTTCCTCTTTCCAATTAAGTCTAAAATTTCATTAATATTGGGAAGTAAATATGGATATGCTATAGTCACCTCATTCAAGGCTCTATAATCTATCACCAATCTATATCTTTTCTCTCCTGGGATTAGCTTCTTCTTTGGGACTACTAACGCTGGCGCATTAAACGCACTATTTGTTTCTCTGATCGCTTTCGTTTCTTGTAATTTGCCCATTTATTTTAAAGCTATTTCCTTAGATTTGTGTGCTAATGGATACTGCTTTACGTATACTGGCTTGTAAGAAGTTAAGATGATTTCATGTTGTTCTACGTTACATGTACCTAATTTATCGCCCTCTATCCAAAAAACATCCGGATATTGATTTATCATTTGCTCGATTCTTTCGTCGTTTCATTTACCTCCGTTTTTTAATTGCAATTTCTTTCGCAATATTTCCTACCAACTCGGTTTTCTGGTTTTATTTTTATTGTATATGTATAGAGTAAACTTAGAGAAAGTGCAAAGATGTTTACTCCAAGATAGGTTTATTTTGAATGACAGTTATTATTTACAATCAATAATATGAAGTTGCATAAAAAACAATAGAACTTAAAAAGAACAATAATTAAAATATACTACATTTCCTCTCTCCCTTCTAAAGATTTCTCGAATTATCATGGTGGAGAGTAAATAGTTCGTGATTTGCGTATCCGAGATGATCGTCGAATCGGCGGTGTGTTTGGAATGAAAAATGACTGTTTTTGAGGTAAATGTTTAGTACGTTAATCTTGAGTTTGTAACGAAAATTCTTCTTGAAGAGTTGCAGAGGTAGATTGATTTTGGAATGAATCATTTACGGTAGGTGGAAGAGATACGTGAGATGTTGAGGATTGAGCTTCCGTTGTAGTCGTAGACATCTCAACATTTGAAGACGTAGCTTGTATAGTCGGTGATTCTTTAAACGACACAGTCTGAGAAGTCGAAGGAGCCTTATATGATGGTTTAATTACTTCAGTATTTACTTCTTGTTGTGCACTCATAGATCTTGGAGTAACGTTATTTTTGTAAAATCGAGTACGACGTCGTGTGCTTGTGGTGGAAAATGTTGTTAAATTAGCACCAATTTTATCTTCAAAAAATGTTACTCTTTCCGGATTCTTTCTTGTTTCTTTCCCTTCTTCTGATTTCTTGGTAAAAGCACGAATTTGATCGAATGTTTGTAATATTTCACTTCACTTATCTTGAGAAATGTTTCAAACTCATCTGAAACAAATTGACGGCCATTATCTGAAACAACAATACTAGGTACACCATAAGTAGGAAATAACTGATTGAGAATATCGATTGTAGCAGTGCTAGTACTGGAACTTGTGACCTTGACTTCAAGCCATTTACTATAAGCATCAGTGATTACTAGAAGCATTTTACCAGCTACTGGTCCAGCGTAGTCTATACCACCCATAACCAACCCATGTGTAGGAGTATTGAGGGTTAAAGCATGACTGTACTCGTCGTCAGCAGGAAGATGAGTATAACCATCTGTAATATCAAGATGTGCGTAAATTTTGGCTCCTTTTACTTTGTTGAAAACGTCAATAGGTTTTGGAATAAGACATTCATCTATTATTATACGTGAATTCAACGTAGGTTTATAATTTCCAGTTATACGAATATCACCATTGTTTTTAATAACGACGTGTGTAGGCGAAGCCCACTCGGAAAAATCAACTTTTTTGTAAAATCCATACGGAAGTTTAGCGACAACTGCTTTAGAATATTTGTCGCGCAATGCATATGCTATATCTTGAGCACGAGCAAAAACAGGAGAAGTTCCAGATTTAAAATGTACCTTAACTGAATGTCCAGAAAGCTTTCCAGCTGTTTCACTAAAAACTTCAGCGTACCTCGTCAAAAGTTAATCCTGCTGTGCTTGTTGATCACGAGTTAATAAAGATGAAAGAGTAAGAAGGGCATTAACCTTGATTGGAGAAAAGAGTTCGGTCCAATCAATTTCGTGACTGAATTGTGCGATCCATTCACGACCAAATAAGGAATTGTAAAAGCCTTGAATAACGTAGACCGGAAGTTGACGAGATGTAGAACCAAATGAGACATTAACAGTGCAAGTCCCGATGCAGTTGAAGCGATGTTGCGAGTAACTCATATATTTCTTAGAAGTTGGCTGTAATTGAAAATTAGGTTTGAGGTTACAAAGTGTATCGCTACCAATGAAACCATATGGTGCACCAGAATCTAATTCTATATTTAATTTGTGGCTTTCAATACTTGAAGTATTTTCTTACCACAAGACTTATCAATAACGTAGATTTTTTCGACTGCGTTGAAACATTTCAATGTATCTATTTGTTGTGCAGGCTCTTCAGAACTTTGTATTTGAGAAGTAGAAAGCGGAGATGAAGCTCTGCAAACTTTTGCTATGTGCACACGTTTTTTGCACTTATGACACTTAGAAGTACGAAATGGACACTCACTGTGTTTGTGACGTTCTCCGCATCCATAATAAGCGTACTGACCTTGTTGTTCACCATGATCTAGCTTCCGAGAAGCACCGCGCGATGTATGTGAATCATTCGGTTTATGCTTGAAATGCGTCGTTAAATAAGATAACGCATGTATCTTATTAGAAGTAGAGGTAACCTTATCCGCTGTTTGACGAGTTGACTCCAATGTATGTGCTATTTCGTAAGCGTCTTTGAATGTAGTAGGTTTCTTGGTGATCGGTGAGACCATGTTGGAGCTGTTCAATCAGCATCCTGTCGAGAAATGTGTCGTATTTGCAGAAAGTAGATCCTTGCTTTAATCGTAGTGGGAAATTAGCAATGGATTCATTATGTAGCTGTACAATTTGTCGGAACTTAACACTTTCTGCATATTTATTTTTCTTGACGTCGAAATGTGCAATTAAAACAGTGCGAATTTTTTGATACGTGCGACTTTCTAGTGTATCAGGAGCAAAAAGAATTTTTAGAGCATTATTAAGTTCTGCGTCCATATATACTCGAGCGAAATCACCGTATTCTTCTTCCGAAATTTTACTCAGTTATAATGCCCACTCGAATCTCTTGAAATAATCGGTGACTGTCGTTCCGTCGGACGAACGATATTCTTGATACCTGAACGGAGGAGCTTTGGGTTGAACTTGAGAAGTAGATTCAGGCTGGCTTGTAACAGGAGTGGTAACTTGTGGAATAGCAATCCTCAGAGTATCCGCCAACGCCTTCGTCACAGCAGCAATTAATGCAGTAGAAGGTTCCTCTACGTTCGACATGGTTATGTTGACGTTGATTTGTATTGAAAATATGCACTTCTCCCTATTTCTCTCTGCGTGATATTGAAGTAGAATATTGAAAATCAAGTAATCAGCGTATTTTCGAAACCATTTCTGACACCAAAATATTGTATATGTATTGAGTAAACTTAGAGAAAGTGCAAAGATGTTTACTCAAAGATAGGTTTATTTTGAATGACAGTTATTATTTACAATCAATAATATGAAGTTGCATAAAAAACAATAGAACTTAAAAAGAACGTTAATTGAAATATACTACAATTTTCTTGGTTTTTATTTAACATTTCAGTTTCTATATTTAGAATTGATTTCTCATCAATATCAAGTTGTTCTACTACTTGAGCCCCTTCTGGTATATAATTGATGTGTATTGAAACGTATTGATATTTTTTTTTCTTCAAAATTATTTTTTTATCTGCTTTATATAGTTTTATATTATTTTCCTTCATAGTACTTAATATCTCCTTATAATTTAACTTTTTGGTTTGGGTTTGCGCTTCTTCAGGCGCAACTTGCTCTTGGAATACTGTATTTACGTAAAGTATAATTTTTTATATTTTTATCATAATTAAAAAAAAATTCCAAGTTCCTAGGCCTGTTTTCATTTATCTTTTTTTGTTGTAAACTTTGTATTTGTCATTTATTTCATGGATTTCCGATATTGTGTTTAAAATGGCAAAAACATCATTATTTAAGGTGTTTCTGTGACACTATCATTTTCTATTAATGGTTCTGCCCCATTTATCTCAGTATTCCGTTTTTCATGTGATTGTTTAGTTTGCCTTAACTCATCCTCTATGTTACTAATTTTGCCAGTGTTACTCTCTTCACGAATCTCTTGATTTGCTTCATCTTCCATTCTGATTTTATCAATATTAATCTCATGATCCGTTTCTTTTAAAATTATATTCAGAGTTTCTTTTTGGCTTAACTTCATTCCGGTTTTTGTAATCGTACCTCTCTGTAATTTTAATTTTACATTATTGACCTCTAAGTACCCTTCATCTGAAAGTAGTTTACTTCCTCTTAACAATTTAATTCCCAGTATTCCACCATATGGAATCACAAAATCATTAGGTGCTACGTGAAAATTAAAATATTTGCCATTTATCGGTATTTCTACTATATCTTATGTTTTTATAGAATTATTTGCGATGCAGGATAATAATATTTTTCTACCTAGAAGTGGTGTTCTTATAGGAATTTGATTTTGTTTTATTATATTTATTTGTGCTCCACTATCGACAAGTAAATTGCATACATTTTTAGAATTGGGATTTATTATTTCAACATATTTTAATAAATCATCTAATTTTAAATGATATATTTCTAGATTGATTTCTTTTTCCTCGAGCTATTGAACCTCCTGCTGATCGTGATTTTCATAATTTGCCCTGTTCTGATTCTGAGCTGCTATTATGGCATTTGTTTTAACCGTATTTTCTGTATGGCTGAGTGAATTTGTGTTGTGAACTTTTCGGCCACTCGGTCCGAGAAGGCTTTATTCGTTTCCCGATTCAATTCTCTGCTGGTTTTGTGATCGGAAACATTCTTCTGTCGTATGGTTTGTATTTTTGCAGAGACAGTAAAATTTGCTCGCGCGCATTTCCAGTGATTTTACTTTAGTACAATTTTTTATGTTATGACCGCTTTTGTTACAATATGTGCAGTTTTCCTCTCTTCCAGCAATATTTTCTAAATTCCACGCATTTCGCAATAATCACACTTTATTTGACTATTATTTATAGTTTGAGATTTAGTATTTTGATTGTTATAGTTGCTATATTTTCTGAAGTTATTAAAGTTACTAACATTTTTATATTTACTATTTGAATTATTATAACTTTGCTGTTTATTACCTATTTGAGGACAGTTTTCAGCTGAGTGGCCTTTTTCATCACAGACTTGACATTGAATATTCGTTTGAAGAGATTTTGTCTTGTGTTACTTGACTTGTTCACATTCTATGGCTTCATGGTCTTCTGCATTACAAATTGAGCACATTATAAATCTGTTATTTGCAATCGGACTTCTTACTAACGGGCAGTACTTTAATTTACTGGATGTCCAAGCTGATTACATCGTTTGCATATAACCTCTGGTCATGCTTTTATCGTATGGCCCGCGCTATTGCAAAATTCACATGCATTGCTAACATCGGCCTTTTTTGTATAGGCAGTTGGATCATGACCACTTTCCTTGCACTTCCAACGCAATTCATATTCAATTACGAATGGGCATTGAGTCACTGTATGGCCCATAACCTGGCAATATTGGCAATGATTGCCTTTAATTTTATTTAGTTTACACGCGTCTATAGAATGTCCTTGATTATTGCAAAATTTACAAATCAATTTTATTTTATCCTTGACTTTTCTATCGTTGTTCGACAAATGCTCCTTGTTTTTACAATATACACATCCCGAATTATGACAAAATAATGCTTCATGCCCATAACTGTCACAAATTTATCTCGCGTATATAGTAGCATTACTTGTATTGTGATTATTTAAATTGCTATATATACTATTTATTTTATGGCATAAAATTCCTCTTTTATTGAATTTTGATTCTATTTCTATAGCTTTTGTAATGGCTTCTGTTAAATTGGTTACTGCTCCCAATTCTATTCTGATTTCTTGCTTGAATCCTTCCTTAAAACCTTGAATAGCATCATTATTTATTTTAGTTTCAAACGCGGCCTTTCCTGTTGCTGAGAGACCTTGTACTTCTTTGCTGTCCTTAATCTTCAGCACTAACTCTTGCAATCCATTGGCAGAACTAAGAACCGATTCGTCTGGTTTTTGCAAAATTTCTTCAATCTGCCCAAACAGAGAGTGCATATTCCCAGTAGATCGGTATATAGTATTGATTGTTGCATTCAACATTGCCTTATAAGTTTCCCCTTTTAATTTAATTTTCAAAATTGGAATTAAATTAGCTTGATCTGCTGCTGATAACATATTCTTGGCACGCTTCAATTTTTCGATGTATTTATTTACCGAATTATTTTTTCCATCAAATTCTGGTACCGGCTTCATATTTTAACGATAAGCGTAGCGGATTCTCCGCCATGTTGATATCGTTGGCACGATTGTCGTCAAGAAGATTATAAAAATCAAAAGTAAAATTAAACTTGAAATTATTTGGGTTTCCAATTAAGCTAGACTGGTCACTAATACCTTCTTATATATTAACGATGTCTCCTTGAAACGGTCACGACTTATCTCGGTCCTGTAGTAATTAAATTTATGTAAGAATACAAAATCTATTGATTTTACTATCTGAAAAGTCGCTAAATTTTTTAATAATTCTCAATTATGATAGTTCAGGTCCGGGATACCAGGTAGTTGAGGTTTATCGCAATAAAGAGATTTTTATTCTTTATAACAAAAATAAATATATTCAAATAAATAAATAATAGAATATTGCGTATATCTTGCATATATTCTAAGTATCACAAAAATTAAATGGGTAAATCCGCTTTGACTTTTACAAACAAAAATAAACAGATACGCGTTTAAGTTGCGTAACCTGATTCGAATCGTATTGTTACAAGAAGAGATTTTATGCAGATACGCTTAAATTTGCGTTATCTGATCGTATTCGAAATTTTACAAGTTTAAATTAGGTAACGAAATTTTTCTAAATTATTTTGACAAGAATTAGAATTTTTCTAACAAGTAAGTAACTTGTAAGTCTAGGACTGATACGCTTTATGATGCGATATCGTGCCTAACTCGAAATTTTTATAAGTGTAGAAATATTCGAAAATATTCTAAATCTTTTACCTGCTCGAGGCATAAGTTGCTCAAGAACAGGGACTAGGCGCTTTAGTTGCGCTGGCGCTTAAGTTGCGCTTCGGCTAGTGAGCTCATACTGGCCGTGCGGGTCCTTTTATAGGCCTCGAACCGAGCGGGGATCGTGCCGACGAAAATACTATCACATTCACACTTTCACACAGACATTCACACCTATGTACAAAACCCATTCATACAAATAATTTATAATATGCGCGCGCTACGCCGCCGCCGTCGCTTCTCCTTCTCTTGCGCCACTGTGCTCGCCGCTTCTCCTTCTCTTACTGCTGCTACTGCTTGTAGGTAAGGAGAAGGGGAGCGCACACACACATGTGTCGCTGAGCCTGCTGGTTATTGTTCGTAGTGATAGACAAGAGTAGGGAGACGAATGCTTTTTGATTTGTTTTTATTTTTTTTTTAATTACATGATGGATCGTGTGTAGGGCATTACATCCTCAACTCCTTGTAAAAATTTGGTAACATTAACTGTTTTGTCTAGGCCTATTGGAATCGCTGTGGCTGGTATTATAGGTGAAAATATTAAATGATCTGGCTTTTCTACTGTCTTGAATTCTTTTTATTTTGCAGGTGTTAGCGGTATACTTAGGCTTAGATGGTTTTTATTAAGCTACTTGATTTGCATTTTGATTGCTCCCGTAGTTCGCCCTGGTGTTGTATCTTCCTGCTTCGGTTCCTTATTTTCTTTCAAAATTTCTTGAATTTCTAGATTCTGTTTACTTTGCTGATCTGTATCGGGTGTTACCATTTTTTAGCTATCTTCTAGCTTTTTATTATTTATATCAGATAATAGTACTTGCAGACTATCTTTTATCCATTCGCTGTTTGTCGGCGGCGATCGAGTTACTTTCTTACTTTTTGTGAATGGGTTTTGGATATTAGGGATTACTATGTCCTTTATTAATGCTAGATTTTTACGAACAGCGTTTTTGGTTAATCTTGGCCTTTGTGTGTCATTTTTATTTACTTCTTTTTTATTATCAAATAAGTGACTCTGCGATATAAGTGTTCTTTAAACGGTTTTAGGATCATGCATTTTTCTACGATTTAAAATTTACATTTATAAGCGATCAAAAGATAAGTCGCTTTTCAGCGTCTTTCGGATAGGTTTTTGCACAAAATTCCAGCACCCACTTTTTTTAACACTTTGACTTAGTTTTGTGGTATGGATATTTATATATGTAATTTATATTTGTTTCAATTTACAAATTCAACTGTAATTTGATTAATTTGTTATAATTTTTCTTTTTTTCATATGTAACTTTTCTTTTAAGACTATAATTTGATTCGTATTGGAACCAATGTTAAGTCACAATTCCGATCTATAATTATTTATTGAATTTTACTTACTTGGGTTTAACTGCTTGAGCTGGGAACTTTGCTGCTGTGCTGTGGTCAGGCTTATACAGGATGGATTTGTTCAAATGAAAATCACTTGCAGTTAATTGACTTTCACAATTTATTCAAGATAAAGTTCTATAAGTATCGGAATCGCAACCTAAGCCCGGATAACTCTTGTCGACGGATATGAGCGTCGTACAAGAGTCCAGATCGAGTGTATAATTACAACTGGCCCCTCGGCGTATACGGGGGATACTAATTAACTTCGCTGATCTACTTATTAATCTGAGTCATCAGTTTTTGGCTTCGTAACGACTTTGCTGATATTGCTTAAATGCAATACGTCGCAGGACGTTACAGTACATTACTCAAATTTAAATTATTTTTAGATTGGTCGAATAATCACCACTAAAAATACATTACCAAAATTTAAATGATATATTGATTGGCTGAGATATCTTTACTAATGGCACATAACTGAAATCTACCTTATGTATTAGTTAATTATTATCTCCATTAATAGTACATTAATAAAATATAAATTATATATTGCTTAGGTGAGTGATCGCTACTAATAATACATTATTAAAACATTGATTTATATGGATTGACTGAGTAATCGCCATGAATAATACATTATCAAAACATTAATTTTATATTGATTGGCTGAGGAGTCGCTATTGATTATACATAACTAAAATATAAATTATGTATCAGTTAGTTATTATCTTCATTAATAGTACATTACTAAAATAAAAATTATATATTGTTTGGCTAAGTAATCGCCACTAATAATACATTATTAAAATATTAATTTTATATTGATTGGCAGAATTATTTCCACTGATGGTACATTACTAAAATAAATTATTATTTACTGTCTAAGTAATCGCCATTATAATTATACATTACCAAAATTTGAATGATATATTGATTAACCAAGGTATTTTTACTAATGGTACTTCACTAAAATACAAATTATGTATTGATTAACTATGTTATCTCCATTAATAGTGAATTAATGATATTTTAGTTATTTATTAATTGGCTGAGTAATTGCCATTGAGTATACATAATTTAATTATCAATCATATATTAATTGATTATAAAGTAATAGATAAAAATAAATCTGCAGATTACGTCTTGTGATATGCGTGAATCCATAGAGCATGCTTCATTTCACATTCATAAACAAATATCATTGAAAAACAAGATCTGCAGATTACGAGAAACTGCAGATTACGTCTTGTGATATACGTAAATACATGAAGCAGTCGTCATTGATGTAGCCAGAGATAAAAAAGCTGTTTTCGTAACGCTAAGGAATGCGCACTTGGACCGCCTTGGCAGCATAGTTGAGAAATTGATGGACTTTATCAAGGACAGGCACAATGTGCAGAAATAAATTAAAGATTTTGCCAGAATCATAAGAGCAAGCAATAAGAATCTCTACATAGCAGATGATAACTTACAGTAATGCCTATGCCCGGGAAATCATAAGAGTTAAACCCAGACAACCCCAAGTCTTAGATCTCGAAAGGCAGGTACAACGAAGGAAGCCCTAACTACTCCGCAGGATAGAAATGAAGGAAATTAAGGATAGGATAACTAGTCTAAAAAGGGAGCGTAGCGGAAAGTCGTCACAAGAAAGTAAAAAAATTAGTAGAAAAAGGCAAGCAAAGAGGAGAAAAATGTCTTTGGCGTTACAAACTTGAAAAGGACCAGCAAGGATGGACCGAAGCGGGCAAGACCTCCCAGACCAGATGCTTTAATCATCAAGGCTGCAGAAGAAAAGAGCTATGGCGACCTTTTGTCAAAAATGAAAGCGGCTCTGTCACTTAACACGCTAGGAAAAAGCGTAAATAAAATTCGCAAAACAGTTGCAGGAGATCTTCTGACAGAGCTAAAGCGCACAAGGGAAGTCAAAACCTCGGACTTTCAAAAAGAAGTCAAGGCAGTACTAGTAGAAGGCACCACAATACAAGCATTCCAGCAAGAAGAAATCATTGAAGTAAGAGATCTAGACATGCTTACCTCAAATAAGGAAGTACTAGAATCACTACAGAAGGAAATTAACGAAGAGAACATCATAGAAGACTCTACGATGAGATCTCTGCAAAAGACGTACGGTGACACACAGATTCCAGTGATACGGGTACCAGCTCAGATAGCGACTAAGATTACTAAGCTACAGAGGCTCAGAATGGGATATGTCAACTGTAGGATCCGGGTGTCTAACCGCAAAAACGAGCCGCTTAGGTGTTATAAATGCCTAGGTTTTGGCCAAATCGGCAAAAAGTGCACAGTAACTTAAGATATAAGTAAGCTTTGTTTTAAATGTGGAAAAGATGGGCACCAAGCAAAGAAGTATAAAAACCAACCAAACTGTGTACTTTGCAAAAAAGGCACAAGTGGGAAGAGTGACCACGCAGCTGGTAGCTACGCATGCCCAGTTTACCGAGCTGCCGTAAAAGCCACTGACAAAGGAATAAAATAAAAATAGTACAGTTAAATATAAACTACTGCGCTACTGCACAGGACCTACTGAGACAGTATGTCCATGAGTCAGAGATTGACATAGCCATCGTATGAACGAAAAAAAAACGAGCGCTATTGGAAGCATTCGCCCTCCTTGACTTTGTCTTAGTTAACCAGGAATATTCTTACATATTTCTAAGAGGAGACGCAGGATCCATCATAGATCTCACGTTTGTTAGCAGCTGCCTGATTGGCTTAGTTAGATCAAGGACGGTGAGCGATCACTACACAAATAGTGACCACTAAGCGATAATACTGGAGATAGAAATATCAAAACGTATATCAACGGGAGTGCAAAGACGACTAGAGTCAGTTAGTTAACGAAAGATTATAATAAGGAAACATTTCTGCTGGCCCTAGAAGGAATCTGCGAATGGTAAGGTCAAGCAGGTATGCTAAGGAAGCTCCCAATAATAAACGACCGCTAGTATACTGGTGGGATAAAGAAATTGACGCAGCCCGCAGCGAGTGTCATCAAACCAGAAGACGAGAACAGCAGGCACGAAAGAAATATTACAAGACTGGTCGAGGTAAAGAAGTCGTAGGCGCCCGAAACTAAGAAATGAAGGATGCTAAACAAATACTCAAGAAAAAAATCAGAGAAAATAAACGACGGTGCCTTAAAGAGTTACAGGACGAGGTTGAGCTGGATCTTTGGGGGTGACCGTACCAAGTGGTAATGGAGATGATGAAGGGAGATTACGTTTCCCCTTCCTAAAAGCCCGAAATCGCTGGACCATATTGTGACTACGCTGTTTCTCCTTCATCTGGAAGTAACAGCTATCACCGAAGCGGAGGCAAATAACGAAATCATTCCAACAATCACTACAGAGGAATTTCGAGCTGTATGCAAAAAATTGGAAACAACGAGGCTCCAGGCCTGAATAGCGTACCCAATATTGCATCGAAATAAGCTATACAGGCACGCCCTGATGTCTTTGTGGACATGTACGATTCATGTCTTGAAGAAGGAACGTTTCTCAAGAACTGGAAGAAGCAACGCCTGGTACTACTACCAAAAGAAGATAAGCCACCTGGAGAAGCTGCCTCATACAGACTACTCTTCATGCTGGACACCTCAGGCAAGATTTTAGAGCGCATTATCGGCGTTAGAATGGGCTAAGTCATCGAAGAACCAGGTAGACTAGCAGAATATTAATACGGCTTCAGGAAAAAATGCTCAACTCTTAACGCCGTAAGCTTAGTAGTCGACACCGCTAGATCTGCAATAGAAATGGAGAGATGGAAAGGAGGAGCCAAGAAGTACTATGTTATTGTTACACTGGATGTTGAAAATGAATTTAACTCAGCTAGCTGGGGCAAGATATATGAGGCACTACAAAAAAGAGGTACCCGCATATATCAGAAGGATTATGTCTACCTTTAAAGTAACCGGACAGGTCCCACAAGGGTCAGTCCTTAGCCCATTATTGTAAAACATAATTTACGATGGAGTACTTAGGCTAGAGCTACCCGAAGGGGCAACATTTGTAGGATTTGCAGATGACATTGCAGTAGTGGTAGTATCAAAGCAAAAGGAAGAGGTGACGCAAATCGCTAACGAGGCAGTGGGTGTAATCTACGTTTGGCTAAAGCAGACTGTACTTGAGCTTGCTAGCCATAAAACGGAGTGTATACTTATATCTAGTAGGAAAAAAATAGAGACAATAACCCTGACAGTGGACGGACACGAAATAGACTCTCAGCTGACAATTAAGTACCTGGGAATCACCATAGACACCAAACTAACGTTTAAGCAGCATCTTGAGAGGGCGAGCAATAAGGCAGCAAAAGTCGGTGCTGCACTATAGCGACTAATGCTAAATGTAGGTGGGCCAACGCAGGGCCGAAGGTTACTCCTAGCCAGTGTAACTACATCAATTATGTTATACGGTGCCCCAATATGAACGGACGCTATGTTGGTGAAGTTCTATGCATGAAAGCTGTCAACAGTTTATAGGAGAAGTGCATTGCGAGTCGCTTCTGCCTACCGAACAGTATCAGAAGATGCAGTGTGCGTTATTTCAGGTATGCTGCATATGGATCTGCTAGCGACGGAAAGAAAGAATATATACAAAGAAAGCCAGCATGGTGACAATACTTAAAAGTAAGTTTGGAAATCCGCGAAGAAACAAACCCTAGCTGAGTGGCAAAGACGATGGAACTTCAGTGGAAAGGGGCAGAGGACGCACCGCCTTATACGACGTATTGTTGACTGGACCAATAGACAACATAGGGAAGTAAATTACTACCTTACGCAGTTATTGACCGGACATAGGTGCTTTTGAGCCTACCCACACCGCTTCGAAATATAAGATAAAACGGTCAGCGATGTGTTAGTGCGCAAACGCGCGAGATTCGTGACCCGAGGTTAGTAATCAGGTCACGAGCACTTAGAATTCATCGTCTTTGATCCACCCTGCTTGTCTGTTAAGTAGACAAAAGACTTTTCTATCCTTGGATGTGGAAAGCCCACTAAAGGAAAGCTGCTCGTATGTTGGAAGAGATGAGTAGGGGATACTCACTACGCATACTCTGCACACTTAGGTAAACCACGCAGCTTCAGACTGATGTGTGAGATACTAATATCTCACCACGAGTCTGTGACCAGATAGCTCTACTTAAGAAAAAGGTACTATCATCCTGATCCAGTGAAAAACCTGAAGGAGGGGAAGGAATAGATGATATTATTAAATACTGGGGTTGAGCCATTGTTATGTTGTATTTATAAATAATCATCATTTATTCGCTTGATTGATATTCACACGCGATACTCGATCTCATAACCTACAGGAGGAGAAAGTAGACTGCACACTTACTTTTCGAGAGCCAGGGGCTCATAGACTATTGGGTATGGAGAAGACCGGAGCAAGCAGCAAGAACTATTATTCGCCACTTAATTAGTTGAGAGCCAGATCATTAATGCTCGCTGCTGGCTCCGGGGCTTTTTATATACCCTTGTTAGTTTCACTCTGCTGTGCTATATGCTCGCACGCCATTTATCAGCGCTTAGGTAGACTATATACATTTGGCTACCAGCGCCACTCGGTCGGTAACTTGCCTTCGCCGGGCAAGTTATCTGTTGCTGCTCTCTTATCGCCTAGGTGGGGCCTGCCGTCTCAAGGACAATCTAAATTACTCAGTATGTTTTCAAGCAAACGAAGATGCGGAGCATGTCTTCTGTGACTATTCGCGATACGAAATGGAACGAGAAGAACTTGAGTGTTACCTTCAGACTAGGGTGACATCTGAGTCAATGATGACAGCTATACTGACGTCAAAGAACGGTTGGTGCGCATACAGAGAAACGTGGGTCACAGAGTTAAGAGGAACGTATAAACTAGGGTTGAGTACCTCTAAGTGCTTCTCAAACCGATGCTGCAGGAAGCAGACGGCTCGACGTTGCAGAATGAATGAAGAAGACGAGTTTGATCCTTAACCCCTAATCTTCTTGGTGGATGGGGGAGGTATGGAAATGTCAAATTTTGAAGGAAAAGTCAACTAGGCTAGTTAACGGGCCCCACGGAAGTATTGTTCAACGATAGTACCTGTGGGGATCTGGTGTCGGAGGACAATTTGTGCAGAGCTTGCTTTGTCTACGCCACATAAAACACACACACACAAATGCGCGTCTTATGTATTTAACTATTTAATATGCTAGGGAGGTTCTCCTATGCTCCCTTTACTAGCCGACCCCCATATGTTCATTCTGATTCATATTTATAAAAAAATTTTATTGAAGTTTTTTTTTTGTTAATAAACTTTTCAGTTATGTTGTATTATTTGCTATATAATATTTTGAAATCTTTATTATTTTTCATATAAGTCTTGTTTACATTTTTGTTTACACTTATTATGTTTATATTTAATGTTTATCAGACTTAGAAAAATAATCGTTCGTTGTTAATTGTGCAATCCTAATGATTAAATTTATTAACAAAAAAGTGATATCCCTAATAGGCCTAATCTACTTTGTAAAATTGTCAACTTAATTTTTTTAGATTTCACGTTTTTACTTATATTTATCTAATTTTAACCATACATATACATTTATTTACATGTTTTATACTCCATGCTGTAGACCTATATGACTATATTATTTTATTATTTTAAATGATTAAAAGAAACTTAAATTATCATAAATGCATTTAAAATGATAATTATTTCTTAATATGATTACCATTTTTAGATCTTATAGTTTTATGTAATTTTATTATATTAAATAGAGGTCATAATGTAGAGTACCTTATTATATTTTCAATCATTGTACTTCGAAAACTATTTTTAATAACTGGTAAAATTTGACGAAAATTATCTCCTACAACGATTAATTTACCACCAAAATATAAATCGTTAGTACAAGCATCTTTTAAAGTTTTATCTACAATTACTAAAGCTTTTTTAAGAATCATAGCCGCCTTATCCAATATAATAACATCTACCTCGCTTAGTTTTTTTAGTCAGATTCTAACTTTAAATAAGCAATAGATATGTTAGTTAAATCTAAAGGTCATCTCAACGTTCTATGACTTGTCATTCCTCTCAGCATAAATGTTGATGCTATTCCTGTACAAGCCATTAATAAGATATTTTCTCCTATCAATAGATAATAATATATTGTTCTTTTATGTATTTCCTGATATACCTAACCCATCTATAAAATAAATTTTTTCTACACCATTAGTTAGTTTTTCAGAAATATTTTTCTGATCTATGTTTAATTTTGTGACAAGCGAACGCGAATTCGTATTTCGCGCGCTTGCCGCGTCGCGCGACCATTTCATGCGTGAGGGCGGCGTTGACAGCTCGGCTGTGCTCAGGAAGCGCGCGCGGAATCGGCCTGCGAGGGCAGGTAGACAAAAGCGCTAATAAGTTTCGGACGTGCGAGATTTACTGGTATAACACCCGAAAAATCCCCATCGACGAAACGAGTACGCAGGCAGCGACCACAGATCACCTGCTGGGCAGTCAACCGAGCCAACTCCATCTCGGTCCACTAGGATTTCCTTGTCGGTCGTAGGCGGACACGCGGAGACCGAGGAATCGACGCGCGCGCGGACACTGTAAGTTCATATCAACAGCTACTGCGCGACTATCGAATCGGCTGCGGACACCAAAGCCGAGGTTCGCTGCCACCGAGTCGTCGGCTCGTCTCCAGCACGAGCCGCGAGTGCGAATCCGTCCTCTCGCGACACCCACAACATTGTAATATCTTGAGAGAATATAGACCACTTTACAATAGAATACGAATTCATGCCTATTTGTTCCTTGATCTGATTGCGTCCTTCCGACGAACCCGGTAGAGTAAAGCCGGTTACATCGCGGCGTGGCTACAGGGCGCGCGCCTAGCCGGAAAACTCTATACTCGAAGAAAGCGCGGCGAGCTTCACACGCCGCGCAGTTGTACACCGAGGCGACCCGGCTGCATTGTACGGAGTCGGCATTGCACCGACAGCTCACGTCGGTCGTCGACTCCAGCATCATCGAGGGATAGCCGTGCGGAAAGTCAAGAGTGAGTAATCCCCCTCGTTGACGCGACAGCATCTTCGCAGCTGTCGCGCTAAAGCCCAGTCGCCCCGTGACAATTTATAATAAACATTACCAAACATGTCTTCACATTCCATGATAATTTTTTTATCTTTTTGATAATTTTTTTAATTAAGTTAACATTTGGTGTTGGTAGACCAAAATCTTTACAAGGCATATCTTTCGAAGACAATATTTTATTAATTTGTACAAGTGCGTTATTTTCTTTATTTTCTTTAAAATCCTTAAAAAAAATTTTTAATTCCTGCTAAATCGATTTACCTGATATATTTTCAGACAATGGTACCATGCGAAAAATGTACGTAATTAAAATGGTAACATAACGAAACATGCTTCTTTAAATAAATTAAAAATTTGTGAATCATCTTCTACTAAACCTATTGTAATAGCTGTTTCTTTATGTGCATTATAAATTATATTTTTATATGTTCGTAAGCTCTCAAATGATGTCGCTCCTTTTACATGATTCAATATTAATTTTAAATAAATCGATTAGTATTTTTTTGGAGAACCGACGTGTAATCGCCCGATACATACATTTTTGCTAATATTTTTACGCCTTATTCATGATTTAGTCTTCTTATTGATAACATAAGATTTTGGTATTCTAGCATACTTTATAGTTCTCCAAAATTCATATTTATTTAACTTAAACCATGCAGTCAAAGTTGTTTTCCAGTTATTTGAAGCTTGCAATTCTTTATTTTCCTGATAAATTATTTTTTGTTGATCCTTAGTGTGAATAACTAATCCTTTTAATGACTTCAATAACAAAAAGAAAATTTTCGAAATCGCCAAGCAGCATCCATTGGACTTAAATATCTAACATCTATAAATTGTGTTATCGCATCGTATGTTTCATTATCATTATTTTGTTTCTCATCATCATTATCATTTACCTTTTTCAGTTTGCAAAAATCCATATCATTATCTTTATGTAAATAATTGTAAATATATTTTATACTTTGTATCGATGCACAATACTCTACATTCATATGGCATTTAGATTTTTTCAACAAAAATCTATTATATGGGACTACTATTGAATTATCAACCAATATTTAATACAAAAGATTTTTGAAAATTTGTATAACATTTTTCTGTATCTTTTCTATATCTTTTCTATATCGTTTCTGTATCTTTTCGGTAACGTGTAGATAATTAAGTATGCGGATCATGGAGCATATGTGTTATAACTTACTTTTGTAATTCTTCATCTTTGATTGGTATTTTAGCAAAAATATGTTTATCCATAGATTCAGGTGTCATTAATTGAGAATTTGTATGCAATGTAACAAGAATATGAGCATAAGGTAATCCTCTTTTTTAAAACTTAATTCTGTATACGTAAGCTAATGTTTCATCAAAAAGTTTATTTTCCGTTATATTTTTCATAATAATTTTTAATTTTGTATAAAATAATCTGACTGTAGTTTTAGGTGTATCATACTTACTATTTTTTGGGTTAAAGAAAAATTAAGTAAGTGATTTTAGCATTTTTGTTCACCTGATGTCACTTGGGGTCCCCGTGCTACCCCAGTTATGGTGTAATCCCTCGCCCGGGGCTTGGAAAATGACCCGGTAGCGCCAGGCGCTCATCGTGAACGCCAGAGTCTCACGACTCTTTGTTTCCTGGCGCGAGGGTTTTTTGCACGTGATTTGCTCGGCTAGCTACAGCCCCGAAAACGGTAAGGAGAGAGGGCGGTTCGAGATAATAGAGACACATCGTTTATCAGACAGAACTGTATATTCTTAATAAATTCTTACAACTTATAATCGACTCGTACAAATTACTAATATAATCCGTGAACAAAGGCAACTCCAAAAAGCAAATATCCGTACACGAAAGATATCCCGCGTGACTCGCGCGCGTCTCAAGGCTCAAGAAGCAACCAGATCACACACACTAGCTCGCACTTTTCGTCTCTCACTCACTCACTCAATTACGTCGCACACGAATTCCGCAAACGCCGAACGACTTAACCTAGAATTGCCCGACCACCTTACGCCTCGTGCGTCTAGGTGTCGGCACCTACGTTTTCACAAAATAACTCTACACTTCTATCACAAAAATCCCTAATTCTACACTTCGCTTATTACTCGAAAAAATAACCCTTATAAATAAGATATCCCTTTATTCGACCGGTTCGAGCGCTCGCGGCTCGCGGCCGCCACTCTGCTCTCCCTAGCCGCCGTACCGCGCGCGCGCTGATTGGTCAACGCGTCGCGGCACGACGGCCCGCTTGCTTGCAACACTATCGGTTGACGCGCCGTTGCTGAGTCGCGTGGTCGCGCAGATAGCCCCGCGGACACGATGTCAAAGTAGATAGCCGCGAAATTCGTAATATCGTAGCACACAGGCAGCCTTTCACCCGCAGACAACCAAGATAACTCTTGATTGCGGAACCCGTAGTGCCTCCCAATGCTTCGTCGCCAGGGTCCTTGACTCGGGCGGTATCTGTCACTACGAACGCCAGACGCTGTAGTTTTTGTTCGTGGTGTTCGTGCGGGCAAGCTGCCATCACGCTGGTCCTGCTGCATCAGATGCTCACGTAGGTAGACTCCACGAAGGGCTCCGCCACCTGCATCGGCTGTCTTACGGTGCGCGGGGCCAACTTGAACGCACTGTCGAGGTGAAAGGTCGCTGCTGTTGCGCCAACGTTGCTCCTCGTCTCCTCGCGTCTCTCACTCACGAGTCGGCGAAGTTCGTTGTCCTTTTCGTCCGTCGCAGCCACTGCTCCTCTCTCGTCGTTCACTCGAAAATTAAACGACGCACTTAGGCACGTTAACTCTCTCATTCACACAGGTAGCCTTGAGACGCTCTGTCCCGACCGCGTCGAACGTCGTTGTTACACGGCGAAATTTTGCCGTGTTACAACTCTCTCCTCTGTAAGGAAAGGAGCGAGCCAGTGAATCGCTCCGCCAAACTCCTCGATCGACCCCGCGGGTGAAAGCGAGTCTCAAGGCTAATCTCACGTGTAGCAGATTAACCGTCTCTCTTTAACTCACACACAACATGTTATAACCCACCCGCAGGCTCTCTCGCACAAGCCCCTGGATGCCGGTAACCCTCTCGACAGCGTCGCAGCGCCGCAGCGCGCCCACAGTACCGCTAGCACCGCGCGCGGCCGCTAGGCGGCTGCCGTACTCCCCAAAGAGGAGCAGCGCCTTGGAGGGCATATAAGCGGGCCGGTTTCCAGGCCGAGGTATCCCCCACCCCGCATCAGACCACGTCTGAGTGGCAGCAACGGAGCCCAGGCAACTTGCACAGCACACTCTAGCGCAATAAATCTGATTTTTGTTCTCAAAAGAAAATACTTCGAGTATTTCTTTTCTCCCTTCCCTAATCAGCACTTCTCAGCGCTAACTCGGCGTATGTCGATGCCGACCTTTCAAGCTCTTCGAGAGCTGAGGGCCGAGTATAAGCTGTTACACCTGCTGCTTGCCGAGACCAACCGAGCGCTCGTTTTAGAGCGCCGCCAGCATCGCAAGTCTCCCATTGCCGACGCCGCCACCCAGACCGAACCAGCACCAGATTGCCAGCACAGCAGTACTCAAACGGATTTGCCGTTGCTCGCCACTCCAACGCCTCAACTGAGGCCAAACACCCCAGAGTCATCGTCCCCCGTAATAACTCAAGAAAAAGACTCCCCACTTTCCCCTTTGCAAATTGGGTGGTGCAACCTACACCGGATTGGGCGGCCCTCCCTCGTCCAGACTCAATCCAATAGTCGACCTAGAGAGGTCCGAGCAGTGTCCGCTCTCTAGGCAACGAAGAAGCCAAGGACTGTAAGCCTCAGCAGGCCCTTTCTGCCTGCCTGCCATCTCACCGCCTGCTTTACAGCAGGCCTCTTCGTCACTCCGCTCTCCAAGGAGCGAACTCCACTGACGCCAGCGGGCTACGTGGCGCAACGAGCTCACGCGCCTCCTTCTCTTTACCCGACCTTTCTAGACCACCCCGACTAGCCCGCTTACATCAAGTGGCGAGTCCAACGTGGGGCCTGACATCGTCAGCTGTGGTCTGAGATCACAGGCGAGCTCATGACTGACAGAGCTATCAGAGTACCAACCAAAGGTGTTGGTCGCCTAAACACCAACGTTAACTCTCGACCAATCTCCATCCCTTCAAGCAATCAACGACACCGTTTTACCACTGCCTTCCGACAGCTCAATGCCGATACAGCATTCACCGGTCAAAAGACCTTTCACCCGCTCACAAGCACTACTTCTGCGAGTAGAGAATAACGCAGTGGCGCTCAACTCCAACGACGACGAAAGCTCTATCCAAGACGAGCAATCCCGTTCAACAGACAGCCCGATACCTCCTTTGGAGGAAAGTAACGACTCAATTATCGACGACCCGAAAAGAGACATGTCGAACGCCGGAGGAGGCGATGCCGGAGCAGGCAACAACCCAGGTGCAGGTGCAACGGAGCCAACGGCCTTAGAGGCCTACCGCCGGCAATGCAAAACTGGCATGCTTTCTGCCAGGCCCTGTACGGTCACAGACCGCCTCTCCCCGAGTTTAAAGGTCTCGGACATGAAGACCCACAACGCTACCTCCGCAAGTGCGAAGAATACATCGAATCTTACCAGATTCCAGAAGTTCAAAGGACAAGAGTCATAGAGAAGGGTTTGCGCGGAGACGCAGACAAATGGTGGCAATGCTACAAAGCCCTTGACTTTGAATGGCCACGTTTCAGAGAGCTGCTCATAAATCGCTTCGACAGCGACGCCATTAAGGGAGAACTGATCGCTCAGCTCTACTCCAAGAAGCAAGACGAAAAAGAGTCCGTAGGATCCTTCCTGCAGGAATAATACTTGCTCTTTCAACGGATCAGATCGAATGAAACCGAGGCGAACAAGGTTAACATCCTGGTCAACCTCATCAAACCCTCTCTACGCAAGACTTTACGCCCAGTTGCGCTCGTCGACTTCGCTGACCTTCTAAGCAGGTCCCTGCAGGCTGAAAGGGATGAAGGAGAGGAAACAATACAAACAAAAGGCTTCCTAGCCCGTCTCAAACGACAACAAACCCGCTACCCAGAGCTCCGACAAAAAGACAACACTTCCACAATGTTGTCATTGCCCGGAGCGGCACTTCCATAAAAACTGCGCCGTCTATCAAGCCAAACGAGGAGTCCAGTCGGAAAACTGGCGCAAGGCGGCGGACAAGCCGGCGACCGACGCCACCGACTCAACCGGCCGGAAGTAAGCTGCTTCGGCAGATCCGAAGAACTCCCACGCATAAAGGTCAAGCTTCAAGGAGAAGAGATAATAACACTTGTGGATACCGCAGCCTCCATCAACGTGATAAAATCATCTCTCCTACCCACTGACCAGCGCATAAGACAGCGCTCGACAAGTTGTCAGCTGGCAGGCGAAGACACAAAGCTAACAATGACCGGCAAAACCGATCTCAAGATAGAGATCCAGGGAGCAATCTTCGATCTACACGCACGCGTGTCCCCCGACATACGACACCCACTAGTGCTCGGATTACCTTGGTTAAAGAAGGAAGAATGCATGGTGGACCTTACACAGGGCGTTGTCTATCTCGGGCAACAGGTCCGCGTCACGGCACCACTCCAGCCAGGATGTGGGCAGTTGCGGTAATGGTGGCGTTTACTGCAATTGAAACATCCAGGTAGCAAAGGCTGGACGTTGACGTCGCGGCCGTTTATATTCATACAGTTTCGTTATCAGCGACCCCAAAAACCTACGAAACCATAGGTTCTCCATTGAATAAGTGGTTTAATTTTGCGTAGTGTACATCTTCTAAAATTCGATTGTATAGTGTAAAAGGAGCTTTCTCGTTTCTCTTATACTTATACATCATTTAAACATTGTTATTACTCTTGTAATTTCTAAATAATTAGTACTGACCCTAAAGTTTATGATTTAATCGTTTTCAATCACGTATACTGTCGTCTAAATTAAAAATGTTCACGATTTCAATAATTTCATTTGCGTGAGAGTACGTCAAAAGTTCAATGATTGTTTATAATTATTCTACAAGTCAATAAATTATTTTATAACAGTAACTTTACTTCTTTTAGTGCCTAATTAATTGTCCGATATCGAAAAATGATTTTCAGCAACTTTCTTTCGGAAAATTTTTAACCGTTCAAATTTACCGCCCTCTATTCTGCCACTTTTAGGAACGCTGACTCAGGGCTTCAGTCCTGAGCAGATCTCCAGTGAGACTTCTCTTTTAGGAGTATCCAAACATCCTGGTGGATCTTTCTCCAAGCTACCTCTCTGGTTGAAAGAAATCTCTAAGAAGAACCTTAACCGATCTTGTCGAGCATCTCCCAAGCTTTATCTTCGGTGAGCCTACCCATTCTCTAGTCTGTTGATATCTACACTGTGTCTGGACAAACTGCTCATGAGTCTTACATCCTTCAGACAGCGACCATATACCTGTGTTTCGACTAAGACTCTCTCGCCTTTGCGAATTCACGCCTTCTGACATTCCAAACATAATTTGTCCTCTTCAGTGCAACACAATTATTTAAAGTAGTAAACACACGTTTGTCCGATATTACATTCTAGAACCTCAACCGTCGCGGCAACACCTTTAGTAAGTAAAAACCTCTAGTTCGGGTAAGATTACATCACTCATCTTCTCGTCGACCTCCTTAGGCACGTATTGATAACAATACCAAGGTATTTTTAGAAGCAGTCGAGGCAGATTTGTAGAGAATGTAACCCTATTGCAAAATCTCACGTGAGATCTTACATGGGATCTCACCTGAGATCTCATGCCAAAATCTCATCTGTTATTTTGGTAAGGAAGCTGCCGGATCTTGCTATTTATTCAAAAATGAGTTTTTTAATATTGGTAGTCGGCTATAAGGAGGAGCCTCCCCCCAAATAAGTTCCAAAAACTAGGTTTCAAAGCATTTTAGACATTTTTTCGATTTTTAAAAATATCTCATCTAAAATCTCACTTGAGATCTCAGGTGACATCTAAGGTGAGATCTCAGATGAGAAATTTTTAAAAATCGAAAAAATAACTTAAATGCTTCGAAACCTAGTTTTTTGAACTCTTCTGAGTAGGAGCACCTCCTTATAGGCTACTTCCAATATTAAAAACCTTATTTTTTATTAAATAAGAGGATCCAACAGCTTCCGGACCAAAATTACATATAAGATTTTGGCATGAGATCTCAGGTAAGATCTCAGGTGAGATCTTATGTAAGATCTCACGTGAGATTTTGCAATAGGGAAGGAGAAAGAAAGAAGGGGTAAGGAGGCTGCTAAATTTAACGCTAACAAGTTAAGAATATATGTAATAAGATATATATATATATATATATATATATATATATATATATATATATTTACCTATATCATCTTCTTGAATCACAAGTGTATTTGGTTTGATTAATTTCGGATACATGGCTGATACAATAGTATTTATTTGTGACTCCTCTAAATTTCCCAAAAATTCGTTTTCAATTATTGCTTTTTTGATTTGTTGCTGTGATCTATTTATACAGAAAGTGTTTTTTACTGTTAATTAACATTTTACAATACATTATTTTAAATACTTATTTGATTGTTCAGGAAAAAAGTCAGTAAATACCTCTCATCCTTATGATAGATTGGTATAGGTTCTGATTGTAGCGATGGTGTTTTACCAATTATTCCGCCCCTATGGTTGCTTTTCTCATAAGAACATGATGAGACTGATGAGTCTGATAAATCTTTAGAATTAACTACAAGTAAATTGTGCACATCACCTGCTGTTGCAAACTCCTTCGACAGTTTGCTCTGTAACAAAATGTTTTATATTACTACTGTGAATATTACTACAATGTATACAAAAAAACTTGAAATCTACATCTCACACATTTTTTGCTGACAAAACTATAAGGCACTTTCGTACCACGGTCATGCCTAACCATATAAACGCATTAACGAATGGCATTCGGACAAATAATACATTGCGCTTCTTTGCGTCGAAGATTAGTACATTACATACTTTTGCGTCAAAGACTAATACGAGTAACTAAACAAGGCCGGTTCTGGCTCCCCCCACCACTCGACTCTTTGACTCACCTGTACAGGTGAGAGAGTAAAGCTGCGCCTCCCCACCCTTATGTAAGCTCATGCGAGCAGCGACGATTCATGCAAGAGACTTCGGCAGCTTACTCCTGGCAACGAGCATTGTCCAGGAGGCTGTCCAAGGCCTAACCGCAACATCGGGAGCTCTTTATCGCACCACCGCGGCAGAATATTACGCATTAAAATATTCTAGCGTACTGGCGCGGAGCATGCAGATCAAGTTACAGCGCGGGCGTGTTTGTCGAGGCGGCACAATCAAGTTTCATCTATTATTCCGCGAGCCACTTTTACATGG
This sequence comes from Nasonia oneida, assembly GCA_037356405.1. Classification (NCBI taxonomy): domain Eukaryota; kingdom Metazoa; phylum Arthropoda; class Insecta; order Hymenoptera; family Pteromalidae; genus Nasonia; species Nasonia oneida. The sequence continues at coordinate 45,481 of JAZHPH010000352.1, read as the reverse complement.
CAAATGCGTATTATCGAAAGCTCTCCCTCTCTCATTCTCTCTCTCTCTCTCTCTCTCTCTCTCTCTCTCTCTCTCTCTCTCGCTCGCTGCATTTTGTGAGTGCTATGCCGCCGAGGTACATGCACGGCGTAGCTTCGGGTGGCATACTCTCTGTTGTCGAGCATCTTTATCGGCATAATATGCTCGACTGAAAAGTGCAACGAGAGCTGTGCGACGGTGGTGATGCGTCAGCGGCTGCTGCAGGGTGGCTTCGGACGGCATACTCCCCTACTGTCTTCAGGAGGCTGCTCTCTACCGCGTAAGACTTAAAGAGAGAAAGTTCTCGGCTTGTGCGACAATGCGCATGCGATCTTAATGTATCAAATGACATCTTTTCGTGTGAATCATAGTGCATAAAATGCACGTTTAATAACGTAATAACTGCGTATACTGGAACTGGGTTTCTTGTTTCATGCTTGTTTAAAGACAATTCATTTTCTACGAATTATTGAGCATATTAAGTGTAACTACATGTTGATTGCGATGCGCCAGTCAAGAGTGTCGGATTACTTTTAAATATTCACCTCTAATATTTATCTTATGCGCGTTTGTTAATGCATAAGATAATTGATTTTCTACGAATTATTGTTCTGCACAATAAGTGCGTATATCTTGTTTACTACCTTCTGACGCTATATAAATAACAAGACTTGCTATTTTGATTTAGTATGAAAGCCTACTTTGCCCAATACATTAAGCTAATATGTAAGCGCTCGATTGTAAGAAAACTGTCAACGTTTTTATAGAAGCTTACACGCTTCTAGCACGTTCACCTATTCATCCAGAAAAAGTTTTAAAATGGATAAAGCTTACTACTAACAGTTTAGAAATATTAAGGCAGTTTTTATATAAACATGATACAACTGTCCACGAAAAACAAAAGTTTTTATTCACTATATCGCTTGTAAAAGGTGTCCAGCTAAAATTAAAGTGTTTATTGAAAATTGGTGAAGGACTACAACAACGTGAAAGAATAAGTGATCGTGTAAAGTGGTAAGATTCAGAAAGTTGTTTTAATAATCGCATACAATCGGGAGTGATTATGAATCTGAAGAATTTGGACATTACTTCTTTTTCAAAAGATGTTGAAGCTTTATTCAAACCTTGAATAAAGAATATGCTTAAAAAAGAAGAGGCCCTCAAAGTTTACGTAATATTGGCTGCTGAATTTATTATAAAAAAGGCTGATGAAGAAGTAGCTGAAATAAAGTATTTTAACACAAAAGCTAATGCGATTTTTCCGACATCTGACTTAAAGCAGTGGTGGACAATAAACGTTCAAGAGCTCATTCAGCGAGATGTAGAAAAGTTCCAAGAAAGGGACTCAGAATGGACACTGAGTGAAATTTTGAATTTAAGCGTAAATATAAACAAATATAATTCGATGCGTGCAAGCTCTTTTATAGATTTAACTGAATTTATTAAACGGAAAAAAGCATGTGTTGATGTGCAAAATTTTGATGACGCATGTTTCAAATGAGCTATACTGTCTGCACTGTATCCTGCTAAAAACCCAAATCGTGTATCAGAATACATAAAATATGAAAAAGAACTGAATTTTCAAGGAATTGAGTTCTCAGTTATGCCAAAGCGAGTGCCTAAATTTGAAAAACAAACTAATATTTTCATCAATGTTTATATTTTAAAGAAGCATAATGAGAAATTCAAAGTTGTACCAATTTAAATTACAAATGATAAAAAAAGCCGCATATAAACCTTTTGGTTGTACAAAATTATTATACAGATGATGATACCGATGAGCAGGAGGCGATACAAAACTTGGAACCAATTAGATATCACTACGTTTGGATTAAGGATTTATCTCGTTTGGTCTCTAGTCAAATATCGAAGAAAATACATTTGCCATCGATGCCTACATTATTTTTCAGATGAAGACATAAATTAGCTTAGCATAAAGAAGATTGTGCTCAAATAAAAGACTGGTGTATAAAATTACCTAAATTATATGACAGATTCCTCGCATTTAAAAATTGTAGTTATAAATAAAAAGTTCCGTTCGTAATTTATGCAAATTTTGAAAGTTTTCTTTGACCTATAGTTGGTAACAACAGCCTTGTATACCAAGTATGAAGCATTTTGTACTGTCTATTATTTAAAATGTAGTTATGATGACTCGTTATCAAGTTATAACAGCTACAGAGGTAGTGAGCCTGCGAAATGGTTTATGAAAGAAGTTGAGACTATAGCTAATCGAGTCGATGAAATTTAAAAAAATGTTGTTCCCGTGCAAGCACTAACATGGGATCAGCAGCATGCTTTCCAAGTAGCAGCAGTATGCCACATTTGTGAAAAACCGTTTAATGATGGCAAATGAGTAAGGAATCATTGCCATTTAACGGGCAAGTAAGCTATATTTTTACATACTATAAAAATACTGACGTTTACATATTTCACTATTAAAATACTTATATTATGTTTCAGATATCGTGGTGCGACACATGAAGAATGCAACTTAAACGATCAAGACTCGCACATCATCCCAATTATTTTTCATAATTTCACGGGCTATGACTCACACTTTCTCGTCCGAGACATTGCCAGCACTTTACCAGGAAGAATAGACCTTTTACTATTAAATAAAGAGTGCTTTATTTCCTTCACCAAACATATTGATGGCTGCGATATCAAGCTCAGATTTATCGATTCTTTTCGTTTCATGGCAGCATCATTAGATAAACTATCAGCATATCTTCACGAATTGAATAATTTAAGCAAATTAAATTTTTCATTTGTGAATGGGATATATTGCTGATCTGGACTAAATTCTTTCTTGAGAATATTGGTATAGGTTCTGATTGTAGCGATGGTGTTTTACCAATTATTCCGAAGGAAAGGTGTTTTTCCATATGAATACTTGGATTGCGAGGCAAAACTTTCAGAAACGGAAATTCCATCGGTAAATAAATTTTACAGTAGCTTGCATGCTAGTGAAATTTCCAATGAAGATTATGACCATTCAAACAATGTTTGTCAAGCATCAACATTTCAAATTTAGGAGAATATTCTGATTTATATTTGAAAACGAATGTATTGCTGTTAGCTGAAATTTTCGAGAATTGAAATATCCACAGCACCTGCACGATCTCCATAAAGACTTACCGTTCTGTCCGGAGCATAAGAAGCCACCAGGCTCGAAATTTGATAAACTATTGACAACTGTAGATACAAAGTCACGCTATATTCTCCACTACAGAAATTTGAAACAGGCTCTTAAAAATGGATTGCAGCTTACAAAAATTTACAGAATTTTACAATTTAAACAAAGCCCTTGGCTCAACAAGTGTTAAGCCCGTGTCAACAAGAAGGTTATCGCTCTAATGAAAGACGAGTGCTGTGGACAAATTATCACTGAGTTTGTAGGACTTCGCAGCAAAATGGATAGTGTGCGCATAAACGAGAAGATCACATAAAAAAGGTTAAAGATGTGAAAAGCAATATCGTTGATAAGACAATTACTTTTAACGATTATGTTAAGTGTTTAACCGATTATTCCACGCAGCATAGACAGTAGTGTATCATAAAATCAAAAGCTTATAGAGTGCAAACTGTTAGGCAAACGAAACTAGCATTAAGCTTCTACGATGACAAGCGGTATTAAATTCCAGAAAAAAAGGACACGATTTCTTAGGGGCATTACCAAGTACTAAAGGATGGTGTATAAAGAAATGTTATGAATATTGTAAAATAAATTAATTTTCATATAGCCATTACAAATCTGATTTATTGATCCAACTATTGTGCGAATCATCAAATCCTAACCATTTAATATATAACTGATTCCCACGCTTTTTCAATACTTTCTTTACGAAATAAATATCTGGATATTTAGCTTTTAGGAGTTCTTGCTCATTGAAACCACCAGCGATGGGTTGATCTTGATAGTCCTCGAGTTTGTAAGTTTGCACTGGATATGTTGGTACAACTTGACTAATGATGAAAATCTCTGTTGACCAGTTATGTGTATAACCCTTCTCAAATCTTGCTTCATTTTGCTCACCCGCACCTTATCTCCAACCTTAAATTTAGATTTTTGTCTACCTTTTTGGCGAGAGAAACGTTTGAGGACTATAGCTTCATTCTCCTTGCTGACATCTTTAGGCTTCATCCCAATTGTGCGATGATTGCTATTATTGTACTCTGTCAGTAAATCAGGTAAGATATCGAGCCATTTATTCGTGCCTCTTAAACTAAATTCCATCCACATTTTGTTCTTGAGCGTACGGTTAAAACGCTCACAGATGGAAGCTTTAAGATTGCTGTATGTTGAGTCGAGATTGATACCGTATTTTCTCATAAGGCTTTCGAACAAGGAGTTGTAAAATTATTTACTTCGATCGGTATGCAATTTTTTTCGCACACGGCTCTGATCTAGAACAGACTTCATTTCTGCTGCAACTTCGTTTCTAGTTTTATGCTTTAAAGATACGGTACAAGCGTACTTTGAGAAGACATCGATAACCGTCAGCAGGTACTTGTACTTGGTTCTCTTGTGCATATGGCTGCATCTCCACCAGATCAGCTTGCCATGTCTCATCCAAGCAACGCATTATAAACCTTTGACGCTGATAATTACGCCGTGCTGGCTTATGAAGTTCCTCCACTAGTCTAGCCTTTTGATGTGTTATTATTATTCTGAGAATTTTTAAGCAGAATCTCATATAATTCACTAATAGCCAAATCTATCTAGACTGACGTCTTCACTGAGCATCTTCCCAGCATGCTGAGCATAAAGCTTTAAAATTTGTATATGTCATATCAGAATTCACATGATCGTCGTATATGTGTTTAAGATTCACGTCATCTTAGCGAAAAACTACCAACACATTCACGTTATTTATGACTGACAGAGGCTAGAAGCAGTCTACGTTGTTATGTCTTCCCATGCAAAAGAAGGCTCTGATGTTGTCCTGTCTTTCACAGGCGACGTTGTCGAAAACCATAACTGAATGAGGGAGTACGTCGTCAGGTGCCACAACTGTATCGTGTTCACTGAAAGGGAAGTACCATATGTAATAATATATTTTTGTAAAACCCCAAACTCATCTGAAAACTATATGTGTTTGAAGCATATCTATTAGTATAAAAGTTCCCTTCGAAGCCCAAATCTTAAGTAAGTCTGCGGTAGCTGAAAAATGGAAATTCTGAATTTTGGCCTTCGAAGAAATGTCATACCTGATAATATGGCACATATAAACATAATTTTATGTTTTTTACATTATACTTGAATATATTTAATAGTTTGATTCATTTTTCAAACAAATTGGGAAAAATATAAACGAAAAATTGAATTTTTCATTTTCTGACTATTTAAGGTGTATCCGTTCCCTTAATTTATAAAAAAAACTGTTGTCTTCACTTTGTTAAATGCTCACTTCCTTGCGCATTTTAATTTATTGAAAACAAGTGAGGTTAGTTATTATAAGCAAATCAGTCGACACCCTTCCCACTAGAATGCAGCGTATAGTAAAATACGCTCTCGATAGCACAAAGTATAACACTATACCTAGCATTGAGATACTATCAAATTATCATTAAACAAACCCTAAATACGAAACTAATATTAATTGGCACATTCAATAATTAATGAAATAGATAAGAACAAGGAACGACAAAGTAAGGCGAAGTAAGAATGAAAACAAAATTAAATTCGAATGCTGATAAGTAAAATCAGTTAAGAAATCAATAATAATAGTAGACTCGCGTAAGACAATAATGATAAATTAGAGTAAAAATATAATAATGTAAAAGCACACCGATATGCACGCACACATTACGACTCTACGGCAGGAGACTAACAAGGAAGGTACCCGAACCCGACCTCACCGATTTCAATGATTTTATGATTGTAGTACATGTGAAAATAAGAGATACGTATTTTTTCTTATCGGCTCATAAGCGTATTTAGGGGGTGAAAACGACCCCCAAAGTTAACCCCCAAAAAGCGTTTTTTCTGAATATCTCGCCTTAAAATAAATATTTTTTAACGAAACAAATTCGAGGTTTTTTTTACAACAAGAGCAAGTAATTCATGGTGATTTGAAGAGTAAGGGTGGCATCCCCTATTTTTTAGGGGTTGAAAACATATTTTTTGGCATAATTTAATAATAAAAAAGTTTCAAAAGCCTAAAAAAAATTGGAAACAATTTGAAAACATCCATAATAATAAAATAAAGTTGACGTCTTTCGGCTTTTTAAAAAATATTACCCCTAAGGGGGGAAAACCACCCCTTACACAAAATAATTATAAGTATGTACTTTAATTCATAAAATTTCGTAGGAAGTCCGTATATAAGGGTTTTTGAGGTCGCTCTTTACGAATCTGTTATCAGATTTTGAAAATTTTAAATGGCGGATCCACTATGGCGGACGAAATTCACAAAAAAAAATGTTATATAATAAAACAAAGTTTTAGCGACTAAAAAAATTCGAAAAAATGTGTTAACATTGATAATAAAACAATAAAGTCTTCCGATTCTTTAATAAATATTACCCCTAAGGGGGTAAACCACCCCCAATACAAAATAATTATAAGTATGTATTTTAATCTATTAAATTTCGTATTTCCTCTGTTGCGTATTTAATATATGTCATTTAATATATGTTATTAAATTAATTAATTTTATTTAATATATATTAAATACGATTTTTGAAAATTCAATCATTTGTTACGGGAGCTAGGAGGAACCTACTGGGCTGAAAATTTAGGAATAGCCGTTTTTTCTAATGTACTTTCACACAAAAATTCGACGGGCCGATTTGTCGAGCCCCCGGCCCCCGACGCTTATTTGACGAAATTTATAGGAATGACCCATATATATATATATATATATATATATATATGTATAAAATTAATTTTATATATATATATAAAATTAAATTATATAAAATTGAAGCATATCTTTTAAAATTCCCAAATAGAGGATAATATTATTCAAATTTTATATATATTGTTAATTATAGTCTGCGTAGGTGTGCATAGGTATGTGTATATATATAGATATGTATTCTTCTACGTATCGGACATCGTATTTGGAAAACAATGAATCACAATGACGCACTTGTTTACAGCTTTTATCTTATTATAAATCGACTTGAATTAAATTTTGTTGCTTTCGATTTCGTTCAGTCAGTAAGTATATGCCGAATAGTCATACAGTCTTTTTTAAAGATCACGATTATATTTTGTAGTATGCAATTGTTTTAATATTATAAAACGGCTCACATGAAGATTGAAGGATTCATGTGTAAATAATTTACGACTTTTCATTTTTTTGTAAAGAAAGAAAGTATTTTATCAAACTTTATATCATTTATTTTGACAATTATTTTTATTGTAATCGAGATAAAGAACATTAATGAATATTTTTTATAATGAACAAACTTATTTTATTTGCATTAAGTTTTTTCTAACACAAGCTTTTTTAACTTCACCCTGTATATCCCATTTCAGTTTTGGCCGTCTTTGGGCCTCACAATCAGTTAATATTGAAATAACCTATGCCATTTTCAAAAAAAGTTTTAAAATCCTCTACCGAAATTTCAGAAATAATAAACATTCGAGTTTTTTTATATTATATAACAAGGGGCCAAGTGGGCCCTACATATTTTTACTATGTTATTTTTTTCATGAAACATACTAAAATTGATTTTCGCTTCAATTCATAGGCACCAAAAAGGGCATTTTTATACGCATTTTATACAAATTTAATTTTTCAAATTTCAGATATTTTTATTAGTGGCTACTATATGGGACACAGCAATCAAATTGGAAAATTAGAATAGTGTATCCAATATCAGCATATTACAGTTTAATCGCCTTGGTTTTTTTAAATATTTGAATTAATCTTGGTAAATTAAGAAATGCTTTATTTAAATTGTTCGATAATTACAATCATATAACAAATAAATTGTTTTCTTTTTATTTACATTAGATCTGAAGATGAGAATTAACCCTCTAAATGTTATAAGTTTATTATCAGCTTACTTTGGAACATTACAAATACCACAAAGTGAAACAAATTATAGAGAAATTCAATTGTCGGAGCAAATTAAATATATTTTAATAGATGCAGCAGATGAATTCAATGACATTGAAATGATAGTTGAAGAATCATTGGATTTTCTAGAAGATTTCAAAGATCAAGATGCAAAAATAGTTGATTTTGAATATAAGAAAAGGGCTGTAGAATTTTGGAAACGTCCTAAAACAAAGTCACACATGAAACTTGAAACTGTACAGAAAAGATTTAAGAAAGTTAGATCCGTTAGTCAGCTGAAGCGTTGGGTACGCACAATCAATAAAGGTGGCACTTACAGAGAAAAAATCGTTCAAATTTGTCAATATACATTAGATAATTTTAAAGCTGCATTCACTTCTGGTTTTATTATTCATGATCGCGATATACGTCGATGGGCATTACAAGCTCAAAAACAAATAGGTTCTGAAGATTTTAGATTCAAAGCTTCTAGAAATTGGTTATCAAAATTTAAAACTGCTCATAGAATAGTTTCTCGAAAAATAAATAAGTTCCTTACGAAGAAAACAATAGAAAGCAATTCGGAACTTGAAAAAAAAAGCAGATGCGTTTGTCGCCGATGTTCGGTTATGTGCATTAGAAGTTGGAATTCAAAATGTATATAATTCCGACTAGAGTGGATTTCAACTAGAAATGCATTCTGGAAGAACCCTCGCAATCGAGGGAGAAAAACAAGTGCAATGCCCAGTGCAGTCAGTTTCGTCAACAACACATAGTTATACGATTCAACCACTTATATCGGCTGAAGGGAAACTGATGTCACCACTTTTTCTAGTTTTAAAAGAATCCAGTGGTCATTTTGGACCTATTGTTGAAAGCAATTTATTGAAGGCCGAAAATGTTTATGTAGAAGTATCAAAATCTGGGAAGCTAACATCGAGTAAATATCTTTTTATTAAATTTCATTTAATACTGCAGAAAAGGTAGCAAATATTAATGTTTTTGTGTCAGACCTCTTTAAAATTTAGATGGAAAAAATATTTTTCCCGAATGTAGGTACCAACACTATACTATTACTTGACTCCTGGAGTGGCCACTGTGATAAAGTTATAGAAGAAACGATGCCAGACAATAAAATTGTTAATGTAAAAATAATACCGACAGGAACAACAGGGAATATCCAACCACTTGATGTATATGGATTCCGTATCTGGAAGAATTTTGTTCGACAATTTTCGGATAATGTAATTTTAATGGATTATGATTTAAAATTACATCAAAGGAATAACATTATTAAATTACAATCTCTAGTGCATAATCAACTTTCCTCACCAAGGTATATTAATCTTTTTAAATATTCCTGGTTTAGAAGTGGTTATATCGATGAAAAACCAGAAGAATTTGACAATCCTGTTAATTATAGTTTTGGAGATTCTTGCAATTCACACTGTGATGCACCAATGTTGCTATTATACGTTGTGCTTGGTGTAAAAAATCATTATATTTTAAATACTATTTCGAAGATTATCATTATTGTAAACATTTTATACCATAAAACGTACATAACCATGGAAAATTAGAATAAATGTTGTATACTTATAATAAGAAATGGCTGTAATTATAAGATCTGTAAAACGATATGCATTCCAAATATGCATTGGAAAAATTCAACTAAATGCTTTTATCACGAAGATTATTATTATTATTATTATTATTATTATTATTATTATGATATTTATCATTAATATTTATTTCAAATAACTTATGCAATAAATAGTTATTAACAAGTGTGGGACGAGTGTCAATTTATATGAGTCTAGATCATTTTATCATACGTGTTTTGTACGACATTTTCTCTTACAGAGGGCGAAAAATCCATTTTTAACACTCCGTGTATGTACTTCAATATATACTTATAATTATTTTGTGTTAGGGCTGGTTTACCCCCTCAGGCGTAATATTTATTAAAGAATCGGAAGACTTTATTGTTTTATTATAAATGTTAACACATTTTTTCGAATTTTTGTAATCGCTAAAAACTTGCATACTTATAATTATTTTGTGTAAGGGGTGGTTTACCCCCCTTAGGGGTAATATTTTTTAAAAAGCCGAAAGACGTCAACTTTATTTTATTATTATGGATGTTTTCAAATTGTTTCCAATTTTTTTTAGGCTTTTGAAACTTTTTTATTATTAAATTATGCCAAAAAATATATGTTTTCAACCCCTAAAAAATAGGGTATGCCACCCTTACTCTTCAAATCACCATGAATTACTTGCTCTTATTGTAAAAAAAACCTCGAATTTGTTTCGTTAAAAAATATTTATTTTAAGGCGAGATATTCAGAAAAAACGCTTTTTGGGGGTTAACTTTGGGGGTTGTTTTCACCCCCTAAATACGCTTATGAGCCGATAAGAAAAAATACGTGTCTCTTATTTTCACATGTACTACAACATATCGTAAAATCATTGAAATCGGTGAGGTCGTGTTCGGGTACCTTCCTTGTAAGCAGAACACACCGATACTAAAACCGAGCCGCTACAAAATATAACGAATACAGCACAGCACAAGTAGAGAGAAAAATAAGAAGCCTACTGTACATCATGGACCGCGCATACCCGAAAGCGATGCACGTGCAATGAAGGAGAAACCCACGGATCGCTCAATCACGTGCTCTGCAAGCTCGAGGAGCCGCCAAAGAGGACACCATGCGAGTCGGCTCAAAATGCATAGAGGAGCTTCTATATGCCTGAAGATAAGAAAAAGTAAATCAGAGGCGAGTTGACAGGAGAGGAGCACAAGGGGACTCGATGTACTAGAGGAGAGGGTTTTTACTCTGGTTTTCTGATTGGCCCTCCCTGCAACGTCACATGCATTAAACGCTCCAAATAAGGCAAGAAGCTGCATCTAGGCCTCCTAATTGGCCAAACACCCATCCCGCCGAGGCGACCAAAATCGAAGATCGCCTCTACTACAAGAGCATAAAAGAGCCCAGCAACAGGTCCTCACGTCCTCAGTCTACTCTAAAAATCATCGCCACGCGCAAGCTCTGCCCGAGTTCGGTTCGGTGTCTCGCGACTTAGAATCATTTTAACAGTTCGAGACTTAGAAAATTTCGGATAAGTGCAAAGACTTATAATCTTTCGGATAGTGAAAGACTTTGAATATTTTGATCATATAAACTTAAAATTATTTCAGTCATACAACTAGCATACTTTCGTTGTTGCTCTTTATTTTTGATAATCTAAAATAATTCACAAAACGATTAGATAATTGCGAGCGAGCGTTAATATTAAACCGTGTGGCAATTGAATAAATCTATTTAAAGCGAAATTTTGAGTGAATATTTGACTCCAAAGCTCCTAATCCCTGACGCACCCATTCAAAATCGAAACCATCCGATTTGGGAAGTAGAATCGACACCGCTGAGAGGAGGTGCTGGTAGCCGAGCAGTCCAGTAGCAGAGAATAAAAAAAGGCAAGTGACTTTATTTAAATAAGCATGCCTCAATCGCGCACTTCTCTCTTTCTCTCTTATGATTAGAAATCCAAGTAGCCTCTTGAATATCACGAATTCGCGATAACAATATCACGATTAGAGTCACGTACATTCGACGAATTACTCGAAAAGTAGCAGAATCAAAATTGAGGTATTTAAATTAAATTTGTGCGTGTAACGGGAACTAGTGCAATTTCAAAAAACTTTCTGTCGGCTACTGGAGGCCGTTCTATTAAATAGATCGCGAAGGTGGTCAAGCAGCGACGGCGCTCTGAAGCTTTGTCCTCGTCCGTGCTTATAAAAGAAAATAACCCGTAGAGTTACTGTCCGGTGACAGCTTTCAATAGCTTAAGACATAACAACTTATTAATCGTTATTGTCTGTTGTATTTATTTTTTATTCATTTACAAAATTGCAAAATTTTAAACCTGAAAAAAAAACTGAAGCTAATTAAAGGAAACTCCAGCAAAAACTAAATAAAACTGAAGACAACAGAAGATTCTTGTTGTCTGTGACTCAATTGCGACATTTATCTGCTGTCATCTGCAGTTCATAACTGTTTTCTTCAGTGGTTTTCATATTTCTTTTTTGCTAGGGATTTAAGATATCGTTATCATTTAATATAAAAGTAAATATTGCATTATGTATTACATTTTAGTACATAATATAAATATTACTAAAAAAAGACTACTAAAACTTTTTCAAAAGTAAAAACCTTGGCAAAAAAAGTAGTGAAATCTATAAATATTAAAATGTCAAGTGAATGTTTTTTTTTGCTATACGCGGTAAGATAAAACTAAAGTTAAAATCAGCTTTTACAAAAAATATCCAAATGCGTATAGCAAAAAAAAAACATTCACTTGACATTTTAATATTTATAGATTTCACTACTTTTTCTTGCCAAGGTTTTTACTTTTGAAAAAAAATGTTTGAAAAAACGTTTTTGAAATCATGCTTCCCCGTTAATAATGACGTCATTGACTGACGTCATTAGATAGCGTCATTTGAAGCTACAAATTAGAACCTTTTATGACGTCATTATTTTCAACAGGTTGTACTTCTAAACACTAATATACTTATACCGAAGAAATATTGTTTTTTTAATATTGTTTGTTTAGTAAAATTATTAATTTCTTGGGTATTAGCCCCCATTTTCCGTACTACCATCTGGATAGTAGCACCGTAATAGACAACCATTTCATCAATTTTGAAGTATTAAAAAGTATAAGTATTTAGAAGTACAACCTGTTAAAAATAATGACGTCATAAAAGGTTCCAATCTGTAGCTTCAAATGACGCCATCTAATGACGTCATTTAACGTCATTTAATGACGTCATTATTTTTAACAGGATTTTGATTGGTTAGAATTTATCGATACAGCAATCTGATTGAAGCATTCCAAAAACGTTCCACAAGAATTAACTACCATCGAGTGTACATCTAATATTTAATCGTATATTTAATAATGACACGCTAAATAATTAAATATCATTACAATAAATTTTCAAATCGCGAGTGAAGCGAGCGTTTCTTGTACTTTTATTGATCTGCTGCAGCAAAAAATAATGTTAAATTTTAATGACCATTGATTTCTGTATAAAAGATTTTAGGGATTGTAATGATAATAACATAAAATTTAAAGTTAATTATACGATTAGAAAATAACAATCAACGGGACCTTTTTCGCCATAGCATTATTCCAGCTAAGGAAACAGACTAAACTATTCCTGATAAATGCTGCACTACGAGATAATACTTATTTAACATAGTGGGTCAGTATTTATTTGTTTCTGTTTCTGTTTGCGTGTAACGGGTCTAATCTTCAGTCACGACAGTGGCAGCACTTAATCTGTCTAGCAGCTACGGCTATGCCGAAGCCAGAATGGCAGTACGACACTGCAACGTACGACAGTCCCGCCATCTACGACATGTTGTATGACACTTATAACGGTTTATGTCACGTTGTTGCGGCCTATAGTTTTGGACTTGTTGAACGACGACGGCGCCACTGTGTGCTCTCTCTTAATATAAATAGACGTGTTCTTATCTCAATAGTTCTTAATTCTGTTACTATAAGGTTAAATGAGATTTATATTAATGGAACAAATTATATCATTCTGAGCGTTAAAAGTATGAGCTAATATATTTTAGCAAATCAATAATTTTCAGATTTTCCCTAAAAGCCATGGAGTCATGCTGGCAAATTGTGTAAGGAGTGAAGTTGCCTATGATTACTAATAGTGTTATTCTATAGTTATATTTATGTAGTTTATGATTCGAATCGTTTGTCCAATTTTAATATTAAAGTCTACACTCCATATTTAGTTAGTATTTTAGATTTTAGTTTGTTTTGACTTTTCAATTTTAAATTGTAAATTGTATTGCATATATTGTTGGTGCATAATAATATAGTTTAATAGTTATTATTTTTCTCTAACTATTAGTGATATATGTGCGTGTATGTATATAATTTGTTGAATTGCGCAAGTGTTCCATGTATGCGTATCCTGCCTTTAATAAAGTACTTCAATGGAATTATTAGATAAGTGATTTATTATAAATTAAAAACAAAAATTATATTTTAAAACTTTTTCTCATTAACTTTGTGGATTTTATTTTATTGTTGCAGGTTCTTCAATGTTTATGATGTTTGTAGCAAATGCATTTTTCTATCAGCCTCTTGACTAGTAAAGTATATTATTTTTAATTTATTAAAATTTTTCAATGCAATAATGATCGTTATTTATGATTGTTATAATTTACTATGTACAAACTAGTTACAATTTAATTAATGTATACACAATGCATAAATTACAATTGAGTAAAATTATCTTGTTCAATATTTGTTTAAGAACTGTAACTGTACTGTGATGCAGTAACCATATATCATTGAGTTAATGATTTACATTTTTATAATTAATATGTATTTTCATAATTATGAGGCATAGTCTTACGTTCAGAGCAAGCAAGATTAAAGATTTATCGTTTTAAACTGTGTGTTTATATGCGGTAGTTGTATATGTATGTTATACACATCTACACATATGTAAGTGTTTAGTGGACGCAAGAGTATAATAAAAACCGCTGCCAATCATTGACACGTAGCTTTCTCCAACTAAATTTATAGGTCTAATAAATAAAATATTGTTTTAATATACAGTATAATCTGTCTGCTTATGTATGAGGCGGTTTTTGATACGTAATTTAATATATAAGTTTTGAATGGTTCATTGTCCAAAAGTTTGCAGACCCCTCTGTTGTTTTATTATAGAATACCAACGCTGCCGTCAATTTTTCTCCACAGAATATATCATAGAGAGAATATATTATAGGGAGGGACTTTAACGACATGCAACGACACCCCTATAAGAGGAAGCAAGAGTTTTGAGAAAAATCAGTTTTTATATTTCAGCTCTTTACTTGAGAACCGCTTAACGAAATCGTTTAAAATTTTAGCAGCAGATAGCTTTTTTTATAATAAATCACCAAATAAAATTTTGAAGCATTTGACTACATTGTTTTAGAGATATAATATATTGAAAAATTTTCAAAAAAAAGGAATTGAAACCTTGATATCTCAAGAACCATAGGGGTTTGAAGGCTGCGCAATAAACTTAGCCAAAATGCATATTTTATCTACCTTTGCTTAAAATCTGAAGTGCAATAAGTCCTTTTTACGTCCGTAATCAAGACACAAAAAAACTCATTCCTTCCAGTTTTTGATTTAATATTAAAAAAATGTGGCTGTCTCGGGAACAGCCGATAGAAGTGAATACTGAATTAGGTGTGTTGTACACTTCGTTTTTTTATATAGGTGAAATAATAAAAATATGTTTATCGTTATTCATACATTATTTTATTTCTTACAACTTTATTTATCTATGGTAGAATCACAGGTATCTTAATTTATTAATTCAATAAAAGAAACAATTGGTTTGTGGTAACTAAAGTATGATATAAATGTTTTAGAATCGATTTTATATAAAAATCTTGAAAATACTGCATCTAATGTTGTGCCATACTTAGTAGTTGATTGTTGCGCATCATTATTCATGTCTAATTGAAATTTATCTTTGAGGAATGTAATTAATGGTTGTGCACTTTCGTCAGCAAAGTTAATATTAAAATCTCCTGCTAAAATTAGTGGCATTTCATGGTCATTTGTGCCAAGCTCCCGTGATCCTACTTGAGTGTATACAAGTAGTGAACTATGGATAAATTGAAGATTAGAGCAACATATACTAACTGTTGAGAATGTTTCCTTTCGTATTCGTAAACAACTTGATTAAAAGTACCTCCTTGTGATTTATGGATTGTCATAGCTAACGCTGGAATTAATGGAAAATGATTTCTTTTGGCTAGAATAGTTTTATTGTTATTGAGAGGAATGCTACTTGTTCTTCGGTCTATTGCTACAGCTTGAGGAGTGATGTTATGTGTAACAGCATAATGTGCTGCTTTTAATATAGATTTTTGGCCAATTTTCGGTGAGTTCATCAAATTCAAGGTGTACCAATTCTCCAACTGCACCGTTTGCTAAACCATCTGATACATCGATATTAGTTGTAATTATATAAGATTTATTTAACACGAATATAATTTCATACGGTAAACTGCCAGTATCAATGACAGACATTTTGTGCAGCTTTTGTATTACGAAAGTTTCTTGTTCCTTACTTTGACACCCGGTAATAATATCTCTTGCAATAGAAATAGTTTTGTTTTCTGCGCGCTGTAAAATCGAGTTATTGCACTCATTAACCGAGTGATTGGTAAGGAATAAACATATCCCGTCGGGGCATAATCGATTACTATCATTTTTTATGTAAAATCTTGCTTCTACAAGAGCAAGTTCAAGATCGTCTAGCTGAATGCCATTTCCGACCTTATTTAGCAATGAAGAAAACATTGCATTTGCTTGTCGCATGACTTGTGTCAGTTCATAAAATGTTTGTGCACATGTCATAGCCTTTTAATTTGCATAAAGGGGATTCGTGGCGAAATTAGTCTTTCTGATACAATATCTAGCTTTGGCAAATGCGATGGAAGTTCTGGATATTTAAAGCCATTATATTCAGACATTATTGGTATGTTGCCTTTGTCATGATAGCTGTTTTGCAAGTAGAGCATATGCTTATATTAGCCAAGGTATCATAATTCTAAAAAAAATATATCTAATTATATAACAATTCATTACATATTTTGTGCAATTTAATATTTTATTGTAATTGTTTTCAAAATTTCTTCATGATTTCCCTGTGCTTTTTTTAAATCTTCTTTGAACCATAATCTGTTGCAAACTGAGCATGGATATCCAAACGCATTATTTTTGAATTTTTTATTAAATTCCTCGCGTGGTTTTTTATTTTGATGATATTTAGAATAGGTAGGTTCCGAGTTGATAATATGATGATAAAAAGGTATGTCGATGACGATATTTAATTGTTAAGGTTGCTGACCTTGAAATTCATCAGTCAAACTAAAATATAAAAATATAAACTAGTTTAATTTGTAAATAATCGAATTTGTTATTTTTAAATATAAAATAATAAAAATATATACGGTATTATAATTGGATCTGCATGTTGAGTCAATCCAGTTGATTGATGTGCTTCCGTCAGTAAATTAAATTCCCTTTGAGTATTTTCATTATATTGCGTATTTATTTGGCAAATATCGTCGAATTGTGGTTGCAAGTGTTGTTTATCATAATTTTGTTGAATATTTGAAGTCGAATATGCAGGCAGATTATCATGAGCCTTTGGAGTGTGTACATTATGAATTACTGCTACAGTTTCAACTTGTAAATCTCTAAAATAAATAAAAGAGATAAAAGATATTATTAAAAATGTATGTTATTATGATAATGAATGATGTATGAACAAACAACCGTTGTGATGTTTCGGTGGTAGTGCTCGATTGACTTTCACGTATTTTACGTTGTCGATATTCTCTACAGCGTTCAGCATTGCTGTGTTAAAAATTATGAGATTATTAAAAATGTATGTTATTATGAATTAATTAAGCATGAATAAATTACCGTTTTGATCTTTCAGTGGTACTAACATCTATTTGCCGTTGTCGATATTGCTTAGAGCGTTCAGCATTCGTTTGTTTTTCGGCAGTACTTGATGTAGCATCCTTTTTCCGTTGTCGATATTCTTCAGTAGCATCCTTCTGCCGTTGTCGATATTCTTTACTGCGTTCAGCATTAGATTTCGGTGTAGTTTTCAATTTTTTGTTGAAAGCGGTAGTTGTAAGAATGTTTTTTATTTCTTTTTTTTTATGCTGAAAGTGCGTAATTAAATTTATAATTATAAAATTATAATATGTATAGACTATACGGAGCATAGAAATAAGCGCAGGAGCTTATAATAGTCATTTTATATGTATATTGTTGGAAGAAAGAGATAGATATACGAATAAAAGGCAGAGCGGGGATACGCACGTGTACATATGAGTAGGAGGCAGAGCGGGGAGACGCACGTGTTACTGTTACATGTGTTATTGTACCGTTTTTAAGGTTAGAGACGTAAGAAGTATATTTCTGATTTAATATGTGAAAAAACATTTCAAAAATGATACCATTTAAAAAAATACCTGTCTTGCAGATTCTCGTTTTCATCTTCAGTATTATCAGTAGCTGGATGAGTAAATTTTTGTTGTTCACATATTTGTTTTACACTGCTTTGTTCTTGCGTTTCACTTTCACTGTCACTCATTGCATTTAAATTACTGTTTTTGTCACTTTCCATTATGAAAATCAATGTAATCTTATTAGTACACGAGTAGTAATTAAATATAAGTATTCACTTCTAATAATAAGAACGAGATATGTTTACGTACAACTGACGCTTAGACGCAGGATAGCATTATTTCAGTTTATGCTAGGTAGAGAAGCCGAGGGCGTGGGGACGCCCAGAGTATATCGTGTAGTAGAGAAGTATAGTGTGTAGAGAACGCCGAGAGCGCCGAAAGCCAACGGAAAGATGCGGTAAGGAGAGCGCGGTGTAGGGGAGAGAGAGAGAGATAGAGAGAGAGGAGAGCGCGGTGAAGAGAGAGATGCGCGCAGTGCGTACACCTTGCGCGGCGAAGAGAGCGCGGTGGAGGGGAGAGTGAGAGAGAGAGTTGCCCCTGCTTCCCCTCCTGCCGTTCGGTAACTGCGTGACGGTCGGTTTTTTCTCGATTCACTCCCCGGTAAAAATGTGTACCTAGCGAGCCTATAGAAGTATTCACTTCAAAAAGTAAGTAGTCAAATCACTTGGAATTTTAATGGAATATAGTTTGACACGTGACCCATTGACATGATTTTTTTCGTAAGGTTATGATGTTTAGTTTCAGAGATATGAATCTTTTTTAAAAAATCATCTTTTTCATTTTATCTGCCGAACAAAAAGGTCGATTCCGAGGACGAAACGAGGAAAAGTAGGTAATTTTATTCTCTTTTAAATGCTTTTCAGCTGAATTGTTTGTCACAATAGAATGATCGAAAAAAACGCAAAATAGCGTTTTTCAAAAATCAAAAAATGTTTTTCCCGATTTCAGAATCCAAAAATAGATATGCTTGTCAAATTTTATTGATATTGACGAAGTATTTCCAGAAATATTACAGTATACACATACACACACACATATATACGGACATTTTCTAAAAACACTCGATTTAAACTTCTAACACACCAAGAAGTATTTTTTAGAAGTTTTGACGTAACTCAAAATTTTATTATAACAAAGCTTCCACTACGAGAAAGCAATATTCACCAATTTAAGATTTTAAGTAACATGCAAATATTTAATGTATATAGTGTAACTGGAGGAGATAGCGCCCGTAAGAGCTAGTCGGCGTGAGTGCAGGGTAGTGCGTCGTTAGCTCAGTGGTTGGAGCACGTACCCTGAAATCTTGGGGATGTGGGATCGAATCCTCCTTTTACTTTTGTGCGAATTAGTTGTATATATATATAATTGACTTTAAAAAAAGTAAAAGGTTAGGAAAGTTTGATATTTTTCGCAACAAAATTACAGATAAAAAAGAACTGAGATCAATCAAACAAAGTTAAGTTTATTATATTTGACCATAATAACGCAAAAAAAAATTGTTTTGTTCACTCTAAACCCCAAAGTAGAAAAATTGACGTTAGGAAGTATAAATAAATCAGTTCATACTTTAGGAATAGAATAACTCCTTAGAATTCTAAATAAATAATTAGGAATCAAAGGTGAAAGAGTCAGCCCTTGTACAAATAAAAACTCAGCAATTAGATGTCGACGACGTTTCGTTGGTTTGGTTTCCAACCTCTTCAAATAAATTTTATCTCTAAATGTCAAACATTATCTTAAATTATAATAAGAGGAAAGATTCCTCGAGTCACAGTCATTTGCTACATCCTTGTGCCATGTATCAATCACACATCCATTGAGAAGGTTGAAAACCAAATCAACGAAACGTCGTCGTTGTCCATTGAAGAGGTTGGAAACCAAATCAACGAAACGTCGTCGACATCTAATTGCTGAGTTTTTATTTCTACAAGGGCTGACTCTTACAACTTTGATTCCTAATTATTTATTTGGTTAACATGGAGAGCAAAAAGCGTAATTGTTGTCCTTAGAATTCTACTTTAAGACAGTTTAAATTGATGACTTTATACTTTTGAATCGCATGAAAATATTTTAAAAGTGTAAAGAAGAGAATCTAAACTTCTGAAAAAGTTTAGATTGACAATTTTAGACTGTTCAAAAGTTCAAATTGATTATATTCAACTTTCCAAAAGTATAAAATTTAATGAGACTGTTTCAAAAGTTTAAAATAACATTTTAAACTTTTGAAACAACTGACACAAGATGACTGTCCCTCTGAGGATGTGTAAGAGCGCGTATTGGGGGGACGTGGGTGTCGGAGGAGGTGAAAGCGGCTGTCACATTGTGCTACGTTGTCAAGTTTGTGTTCGAAATTTGGCAGTACGAGATTTCACAGTACTGTCAGAAAGAAGGGACAGGTGGTATTTTTGCCGAATATATCAACAAGTTTTTCACACAAAAGGTTGCGGCGTCACAACGAGGGTATCAGCTTGAATAAACATGATATATGTTTAAATGCGGGACTACGATCGGTAGCCAAACTCTGTCTTAATTCTCTGTGGGAAAAGTTTGGTTAACGCGAGAACGTGACGAGAACACTTGTTGTAAAAAATTGAGAGACATTGATAAATTTACTTATCAGTGCAGAGGTAAGGGTTAACGGTATTTTACCTGTCAATTACGATAATCTCTACGTCAATTGGTGTTACAGTGATGAGGCTTTGACATCCTCAGTAGCGTCATCAATGACAAACGTTGTCCTGGCTACATTTACAACGGCACAAGCACGACTGAAACTATTTGACTACCTGCATGCTTTGGGTCCTCGAGTTCTCTACTACGACACTATTTCAGTATTTGATGTTTGTAAAGGTGAAAACGGTGAGTACGTGCTACCGATCGGCAACATCACTGGGTAGTCTGACGGATGAGCTAGCCGACAAGGGTTCTGGGACATATATAACGACCTTTTTGTCAGGTGATCCAAAGGTTTACGCGTACAAATGTAAAAAAACGAATGGTCAAGAGGAATGTGTCTTTAAAGTAAAAAGTATTCGGTTGAACTACGCAAATAGTTAGCTAGTCAATTTCGATTCAATTTGAGAGATGATCACTTCTCTGAATTTAGAAATAGTATTAAATAATTCTTCTATACGTAGAACGGTAATTAATGATGTTATAACCCAGAAAGAGACAAAGACATGCAAACCCGTATATAACAATAGAAGATTTATAGCGATCGACAAAAGTTACCCATGTGAATATAAGATGGGTATGTAGCGAATGTCAAAGCACGGATGGCGTTATAAGACATGTTTCTCATTGGACGCTCTTAGTGGTGTCATCATGAAGCTGATTGGTCGTTTGCAATGCTATCAATGTAACCTGATTGGCTGTTTTATGTAAAAAACGGTGTTGACGGTGGTGGTGGAGGTGGTGGTGGGTATTATAGTAGTGATGGAGGTGAAAAGATCGGAAAAGAGTATATAAGGTCTCCAGCGAGCGCAAAAAAGTTATCTGAGGGCAAATCACGGGTACTCAAAAACGAGACAATAACGACAATAACCACAAGTTTCTTCTTCTTTGATAAAAAAAGCATGTATGTTTATAATCGTTATTATTATTGTGTTATCTATTATTATTTTTATTATAATTAATACCGTTGTTATATTTTCTAAAAGGATTTAGAAGCTCTTAATAAGATTACTAGTGGGGGAACCTACCCACCAAGAAAGTCGCCGAAATCGAGGTTGACCATCATCATATGGTGATGTCATTTAAAGAGATTAAAACACGTTTCGGTTCAAAGATCATTGCCATCTTAGACGACGAATTCCAAATTTTTCTCCCGTCAAGAGTATTTGCTGCACTACTCAAAGACAAGTTCTTCAATAGTCTGGATAAATAAGCTAACAAATTACAGTTATTTCTAACTTATAAAGAAAAAAATGTATTTAAATTAACAACAACTTGAGAATGATTGTAAAGAGAAAGACAAAAATAAATACAGAAAGAGTTATTTTGTATATCGACCTTAGTTTAATTCCTGAACCCATAGATGGCGCTGCTTTTCATGTGTTAAGTCGCAAATTCTTTTTTTTTATTTATCCTTACTTGCGTTTAACCGCTTGGGCTGGAACCTCTGCTATAGTACGGTGGTCAGGCGGAGTTCCGCTGCTTCGGCTGAATCGCTGCTGCTGTGCTGTAGTCTGGCTTATACAGGATGGGTGTATTCGAATGAAGGACACTGGTAGTTGGCTGATTCTCACAATTTATTCATGGCAAAGTTTTCTATAAAAACCGAAATCACTGCTTAAGACGGGTAGCTCTTTGGTAGCGACGGATAGGAGTGTCGTCCAAAGAGTCCAGGTTGAGTGTACAAACACAACTGATCGCGCGAATTATACAGAGTATACTCATCAATCTCGCTGTTCTACATATTATTCTGACTCGTCGATTTTAAATTTTCGGCTTCGCAATATTGCTCAACTGCAATACGTCGCAGGACGTAACATCCCCTCAACAAGCTGGTTGCCTATTGGTACAATAGCAACCCTGGCGAGAAAAATCACGTGAATTATTAAGTTCTCAGCAACATTCTTTAATCTTCATAAAATTCTAGAATATTCTAACTAAATTTTGATGTAGTTGTTTTTACTTGTATTATCATTATTATTATTGTCTGGCTTATTGTAAACTTATATGAATACTCTAGAATTTTATTTACATTCATATTATTAAATCTACTACTCTTAGTGGTTACATCTAACCTAAATTGAAATTAATTTTAGTTTGTTTTAAATTATAAATGAAGTTTATATTATATAGTAATTTATTATCTACGACCCTAGCAATAGAAATATATCAAACATTAGTATAAATATCATATTGTTTACGTAGAATAACAGTAAAGGGTTTGAATATTTACAGCTACACATTCTAAAATGGCTTCAACGAGAATAATGATATTTTCGATTTTGGTTTAGATTCTACTTTTGATTCAACTTTTGATTCTATTGGTTGATTTATATAGGTCTTTGAATTAGGTGGATGTATAGGAATAGGTGGGGCTATATCTTTCTTCATACTAATTGGATTTTGCACCACTATTTCTTGTAGCTGGATATCTTGAGGATTTTTCGTTAGTGTCTGTTTATTATCGTCGTTCACTGTTATATCGTTTTTTCTCATTACATACATACAAGTAAATGTGTAATAGAGCTAAATATAGCTCCAAGTAGATGAAGCGTTTATCCGTAAATTGCATGTAATGTATATCCTCGTATTATAATATCGATTGCCAATTTGGAGATATGGATAATAATGAATATCATTATTATTGCTGAGCTGATTGATCCAAATCTGACCAGTTTTTCCATTAGTCGATTTCATGTGCTTTCAGCGATATTCATCAATATATTTTCGGTTAATAGTTTGGATATTAGGCCTCCTTGAACTGTTTCTTCACCTTGCATTCCTCTGGCCATCGCGTTGAGTAAGGATGCTTTTTTCATCGGAAACATTATGTGTTGCTGTAGTTTCTGAAGATCTTCTTGTGAATATATTCCGGTTGCCAGTGAATTCAATTTTTCCGGCTGCCATGCAATTTATTGCCATGCTAATGAGTAAAAAATTAATTGAAAAAAGTAATAAAATGCATTTTTTCTAGATACTATAAAAATCCGAACACCAATATAGAAGTAAATAGTGTCGCGGCGCCGCGGCTTCGTCTGCTTTTCAAACTCGCCTTCGTGACGCTGCCGCGCCACTTGATACATTGGGGCGTATCGAATTGTTTGGACGCCATTTGGCGACTTGTAATAGTGCAGAAATTTTAGTACTTATATCAAATAGAACGTCCGTAAAATTTGGGCGCATAAGGTCAATTGCTTCTGCTCTGTCTAAGGTCGCCAAGAATGATAAATTTTTCAAAATTACCACATTTACGTCTGCAAATTGTTTTTTGATCTTTCATACAAATTGAAGATAAAAATGTTCTTATACATTTTTTTGTAAAATGCATTCCTTCTTGTTGGAAAATCATTGAAGTGTTGAATTCAATATTAAATATTTTATAAAAACATTCTAAAAATTTAGTCTAGGCTTGGTGTAGAATATTGTATATATAGTGAGTTTGAGTGAAAAAATTTGATTCTGTAATGTCCCACGTTCATACATACTTTAGCATTTACGTATATGTATAACGCCTGTACGACTGCATTCGTGTACTCATACAGACGACGTATAATAAACTGATTGCGACAGTACGAAACCGATCGCCGAACATCGGAGCGAGTGCTTTGACCTATGAGTTTTATTTAATTAAGGCTTGGCGTAGTGTAGAATATAGTATATTCTATATGTATAGTGAGTTTGAGTGCAAAAAGTTCGTTCAAGAAAGTATGAAGTGTAATATAAGGTCGCTTTGTGTAAAAATTAGTAAAAGTATGCGTATATATACATGCTGATGAGTATGATAATTGTGATGTTGCGCTTTTTATAATCGATCTGTCGTGACGCAAACAATCAGATTACACTATTTTCTACTCGATATTCTTACCGCGGACTCTTATATCTACATAGGGGGACAACGTGTAGGTACTAGGACAGCGAGCCTGGCGTCACAGAGGTTTAGAAATAAAGCTTTATACACAATGGTTTATGCTGAACAAAACAATAATCGTATATTCTACAACCCCAGGATGGATCAGACTTGGCCTGATTACAAGTTTCCCCGTAATAAATCAACACAGACTCGAGACGTGATGTTACTCAATAACAACGAACTTAATAAATACACGATTCGGACTGATATCCTTGGTCAAACGACAATCAGTTTGTCGACACGATAATACCCGATTATTGGCTTTAAAACAAAATAACGAACTTCTACTAGAAACCAGCAAACGCGATACAACACACCGCGCTTTCGTGACTCTAATATTCGTTACTCGACTCGCCCCAAATGTTTTCCTTTTAGATTCACTCCTGGAATTAAGCTGGTAATCGGACACTCGGTGCCACCTCGCATCTGTACGAATCCTTGCTGAAATGCGCGAAAAATCGTATAACGTCGTTAAAACTACCGCAATAACGAAACGTTTCTGCGGCGTGACGGTCAACGGCTATACGTAAGGCAATGTCGCGATTACAACTCGCGAAAGGACTATCGTTACAACTGCTTCGATCACTGTTTGATCGGCGACGACGGCTCGATAATTCTTCTCGTCGAAAGCTGGATCATTTGGCGATCAACAGCGGCGCAACGCCACACCCAGGACGATTGCTGGATCGCTTAGCAATTCTACAGCGGCTCAACATAATACAACGGAAGATTTCTGGATCGCTTAGCGATCTACAGAGGCTTAGTAACTTATCCGGGTACAGTGCTGAATTGCTTAGCAATCTACAGCGACACAAACGCTTATTTTAATACGGCGGAATCCTGTTATGAGCTACAAATGATTGAAAATAGGCAAAAAATGCAGAAATTAGTTAAAACCTCAACTTTGACCAGCTAGAACTCAAAGCCAAATCAAGGAATCGCGCTAAAAAATTTTTTAGGAGTTAGATACCACATATAGAATATATATATATATATATATATATATATATATATATATATATATATATATATATACAATTCGTAGCGGTATGAGTACCGCTGCGCCGCGACAAAACAGGGTAGACTCGCGCGCGCGAGGAAAAACACTTGCGAATTCGGGAATAAGAGCGATTGAGGTAGAGATAGCGAGGGCGCGGGATAATCCTTCAGGTGCGCGCTCAGATAGCTCTCGGCCTTCGGAAGGTAAACACAGGATTTCGCTCGTGATACCGTATGCTGTGCTGTGTCCAGCGGATCGAATTGTATCTTGTGTGTGTGCGCGACGCGGAGTCCGGGTAGTATCTCCCTGCTTAGCGGTCCAGCAACGTCTAGTCTTGCAGTCTGTCTGGGATCAGGAGCGTCGGCGACGAGATCGTTAAGTTGTGTGACGCCGAGTCCGAAATAAGTCCGAATCCAGTCGGTCGATCAACATGAAATTTTTGGAAGATGATGTTCGAACTATCAGAAATCATAGAAAGATGACCAGAAATGTTGATGTTTACTGTATGGTCCAGGATAACTCGTTAAAGTTGACGGTTTTCGCAAAAAAATCAGAAAAGTCACTGTAGATCAATGGAATTTTTTTTTATTTAATGTTTGTAAACGATATTTTTATGTATTTTTTCCCGCCGAATTCAAATCTGCCCCTTAAAATTTTGTAGGATTTTTTTTCATCCAGAAAATCGGGAAAAACGTGTAGAATCGCCAAAATGTTGTCTTTTATGACTCCGTAGGATTTGTTCTCATTCTATACAGTTATAAAACTCTGTCATTTTATATTTTTTACAATGCTGATGGTAAATATATGTTTGATTACATAAACTGTATAATAAATACGTCATACGACCCACATTTACGCATGAGCGCGCGCGTTTTTGCGCAAAAAAGGAAACAACTCTTTATTTAATACTTGCTGGAGCATAGAAAAAATGAGAAAAAAGCTTATCCTTATGTATTTTTGCCCGCTGAACACGAATCCACCAATGTTTTTGGCCTATGTAGCCCCGGTTCTTTCATAACCTCAAAAAATACTCCAAAAAGAAGTTTTACTCGGATAAGACTCGCAAAAGCAAGCAAAAAATTAGATAAAAAACTTATTTTTATGTGTTTTATCCCACTAATCACTAATCTAACTTTATTGTAGGTCCTCTTGAACGTTCGCTCGTCTCTAACTCTAAATAACACGTTATGAATGCAGATAAACGTGATTTAAAATTGCCGGGGGGTTACAAAACTTTAAACTAGCTTACAACTACGCATGACACCTTGCTTTTCTTAAATTTAATTATTGTTTTGGCTCATATTTTTTGTCGCAGATATCCCCTTAAATAATTATGTTAGTCATTCGGTTGTATTTTCAAGTTTGGTCAAATATTCTCATGTTTTGATAAATTTGGTATATGCAAACGAATTAATATTTATGCTATGTATGTATTATTAATAATATAAAAATTTATTTTTTAAATAAATAAAATATATAATATAATAATTAATATTATATATTAATACTATAATTAGGTTCCTGTGAGGCGAAACAATACATAGAAATGAGTTTGTCCAAAACTTTATAACCACCCCTGCAATTTTCAATCACATTTATCTGCATAAATGAGGTGTTATTTAAATTTTGAAATTTATATAAATCGGCAATAAGATTTATTAAAAAAAAAATTTAATCGACATGTAATAGGTATATTGTAATTTACAAAGTTTTAATACATCAAAATAATAAACACGAGAAACTGCGTTGTTTTGCTTTGTTTAGAACTGTGTACTTTACCGATTCCTGGCTTGTTTTCTTCTTCGTCAGAACTACAGTTCTTGAAATTTTACCTATTATTTTGAAAGAATGTTGTTCATGATGTAATTTTAGCGTGTCATGAGTATTAGTATAACTTTGACAGTTGATGTGTGCATAGCAAAGAGATAATAAGATATTTCATACGTACATTTACTTACATCGCGATTTTCATAAGTCTTGTTAACTTTTTTAATTAATTGTACATTTCACGTGTAATCATGACATAAAATAAAGGTAAGTATAAAGTAATATTTTAAAACTGATTTAAAGCCATAATTTTTTTCATAAAAGCATCCAAAAATTGGTGTATTTAAAATTTTTAAAAGAGTAACATTTCTCTATAATATTATTTCAACTATTTTATTTATCACAATAATTATAATTTTTTAAGTAACTGTTGTATTTGCAATATAATGAATGCTACTATTAACATATTATAAGAAACTTAAGTAACCGTCTTTGTATATTTGAGTGATATTGTCATAAATTTATTTGTTAAAATTTTACATTTTATTTGTTAGTTTTACAAGAATAGTTATCTTAAAGTTACTTTAAATTATAGTACTTTTAAAATAATAATTTTTGTTTGTTTGTGTATTATAGATATTTACAATAAGTTCAGTTATCAAAATATAGAAACCCGTATGATAATAATATAATTCGAAATTAGAGCTTTTTGTGAATTTTACTCCAATTAATCAGAGGTACAATATGGGACGAAAAAGGAAGAATAATAGGAATTCTAACGTAAAAGGAAGGCCAAAAAAAGGCGGTCGACTTAGCATTAACAGTGGTCAAAAAAGAAGTACGTTGAAAAATGCAACAGAATCAACTTTACGTAGACGAGCTCATAATCTGCTCAGTGATCCCAACTATAATGAGACAGTAATATCTATCGCAAAAAAATATGATCAACTTGAAAAGTAACAACAGACAGGATGAACAAAACGAAATAAATGATCCTCGAGAAAGGCATACGCCCAGTTCGGCCTTAGCTTTCTTAATTACAAACGAGTACACAAGACGGCAATATGAAGCAATAATTGCTGATACAAAAGCATTAGGCTGCGATATTTATCCGTGTTATACCATTGTCACGAAAGAAAAGAAAAACTGTTATCCACGTAAATATAAAATAATAAATGATATCGAGGTCTGCGTTAGTTTACAAGAGCTACTCAATATTACTGGTGAGCGATTATGCAAAGCAATAATACACGACTGGCCTGATGAAACATATCGTAACTTGCACATGCGTGTATCAATAGGATTTGATAGTTCTTCGTGTCATAAAAATCCTCAGA
The DNA here is from genome assembly GCA_037356405.1 of Nasonia oneida. Classification (NCBI taxonomy): domain Eukaryota; kingdom Metazoa; phylum Arthropoda; class Insecta; order Hymenoptera; family Pteromalidae; genus Nasonia; species Nasonia oneida. The sequence goes on along the minus strand of JAZHPH010000352.1, from coordinate 16,661 downwards.
AAAAGTTCGAAAATGTAGAGTATGAAAATAAAAACGCTCAAGTATCCCTCTTTGTTACTTGTATTGGAGTGATTCAACTTTTTCACTCAACAAATAGTAAGTGCAATTGGATAAACCCAACTCCCATGAGTATAAGATTTTTTAGACCTGTGAGACTTTGTTATGAGAAAGAAACCCCTGAAAATACAAAAAAAGAGTACGCACAATTACTTACAGAAATAAAGTTTCTTTCTTCGTATACCTTTACCTTGGCAAAAGGAAAATCAGTACGTCTTCAATATGAAGTGTTCCCTACTTTATTCGACGGCAAATGTTTGAATACGATTACTGACAATCCGTCTTCGTCAAGATGTCCATGTTGTAATCCCACAACGACTGCATTTGATGACTTAAAAAATAAATTTACACCAAAGGAAAATTCATTAAATTATGGATTAGGCATTCTACATTGTGAGATTAAAGCCTTTGAACACTTAATGAATATAAGTTACCGCAAACCTTTCAAGCACTGGGAGAGAACTGACAAAGATAAAGGTGCGAACTATTACTTATTTTTAACAATATATGATTACTTATTCATTTGTCCAAGAAAAAAGTAATTATTATAGTTAATTATTTTGACGTTAAATGTTCTAAATTTTCTACTTTACAGTTTTAATATGGTCTTTATGCACTTTTTAAATATGTATTTTGATAACAATATTTTATTTTGTTAGCTATGTTAGATTTTATTTACGCTTTTATAATTATATGTAAGAATGAATGGTATCTTTTAAAATAAAAAAAATTATAGAAATTATTAATTACAAATTAATTACTTTAAGTAATTTTAATAAATAAATATTAAAACAAAATAATAATTATAATATACTAAAGAGAATCGAACTCAAGCATGTACTTGATTTAATTACAGAATGCGATATCAATTTGTAAGATAAATAATTATTAATTTAAGTAAGTTATTTACTACAAAATATTTTAATATTTTAGATAAATACAAAGACAGGGAAAATGTTGTAAAAGAAAAATTGTATGTAAAATTTCATATTAGAGCGGATCAACTTCTCCAAGGTACAGGGACAACCAATACAGGCAATCTAGCTCGTATATGTTTCAGAGAACTATCTACTTTTGCGGTAGCACTAGAACTAGACAAACAGTTGGTTACAAAAATAGCAATAATTCTCGCAGCATTTACATGCAAAAAACGACTAAATTTAGAGAAAATGGAAACATTTCCTTTGGATACGTATAAATTATATTATACGCTATACCCGTGGGCAAAAATGAACCCAACTACACACAAACTTTTGGTACACGGGTGTCAAATCATTAGAAATTTTCCTCTTCCTATGGCATACTTTGCAGAAGATGGGCTAGAATCATGGCACAAGTACTATAGGTCAAACACACAAGATCATTGTCGTAAAAATTCTCGAATAAATCGTATTACAGATTTATACAACAGAGCGATTGAATTGAGTGATCCTTTAATATCCCTCATCGGAATAAAAAAGAGAATAGCTGTTTTGCGCAAACATAAAATTTCAGCTGAAGTTAAGAATTACATAAAGAAAAAGTGAGTATTGGAAATAATATGTTACTTGTCTCCTTTAATTTAAAATTGATATCATTTTTTAGTCTTCTTGAGTCAACATTTGATGAAGTAAAAATTGACGACAAATGCAGTGAGTCTGAAAAGGACGAGACTGAAATGATCACAAATGATGAATTTGAATCACAAAATATTTAGTATATATAATAGCATAATAGTTCAATTTATTGTAATATATTTGTAATTAAACTATTCGTAACATTTCTACGAATACAATTACTTAATCTCTTACCTTAATCTCATATTTTATCTATTTTATTACTAATCCGAAGACAAAATTAACTATGAATATTTACGTAAGTGCATATTTTTTATATATATTAGGGGGAATGTTTCCAGTATACTTAATGCCTAGTGTGGATAATTTGATGTTTCCAGCTTCCAATAACAGATAGAGCTACTTTAGGTCGGTTTTTTCGTACGTATTTGTGGTCTAATAAACATACTTCGGTACCGTTATTTTAAATTAATCACAGAAAAAGTTATAAGGAAAATAAGTAAATATGCATTTCAAAAGCGTGAAAAGTTATTTTACGAGGATTGAAAATTGCACTTTTTAATATTGATGTCGCGAATTAACTATTCACGGGACATCGAATCGGGACAATTCCTAATCATAGAGGGCTATGTAAGGAACAAATTCACTTGAAAATTTTTCATTTTTGTGGAGGGTAAGTAAATAGGTACAGCCGAAATTGTTAAAATTATCCATACTGGGAGCATTTTTTCGAGATTTCGTAGATTTCCTTGTAGAAATTGGACTAGAAAACACGTAGAAATTTCGAATTCGAATATTCATCGCGTTGTTTAAAAGTTATGCCCAAAATAGCTAAGGGTATCCGTACTGGGCACACTTCCTATTAAATTTCCTATTCACACTATATCTATTAAATATATATAAACACAACATTTAGGTATATAATACTACATACGGATGTGTGTGAGCGCGCGCGCACGCACACAGACACCCGCATTTATATATATATATATATTCTCTATGTTGTACCTGACTCCCAAAAACTATGAATGCAGCAATAAAATACGGTTAAAAAAGTTTTTAACACGACTCAGTTTTAAAAAAACGGGTTTTTGCGCAATTTTTATACCTTTAGGTTCTCATTTCTCTAGAAATTTTTTTCAAACCTGATGTACTCTTATATCATCTCTTTGAGTGAAAGCAATGTGCCCTGTAGTGATTTGGGATAAAAATTTTTTTTCGACTAAGATTCAGCTCCTAAATTATTAAAAAATTTAGAAAAACGTTCTAATTTTTCCCGTTTTTTGAGAATATCGATGTGTTACAACTAACAGATATTAAGTAACTTATACTGCCCAATAGTAAGGATGAAAACCTTCAATTTTGTCGTATTTTCACGTCTCTACGTGTTATCGACACCGAGCTATGCTCATTTGAATTCGGTAAGAAAATCGAAACATGAAATCTGTGAACAGGGTAGTCAAATTTTTACACTTATTAATATTTTTAACTGCAGTTTAAGTTTCGACTTTACAGAATCCTTACGAAAAATACTCTGCTGTATATCCTGCAGAAAATTGTTGAAAAATTATTTTTCTAAGGAGTTTATAGGAATATTTTATTTTTAAGTATGTTACTGAAACAATATTTGAAAAATCAATCCAACAAGTTCCTGCAGGAAATCCCTACAGGAATTTCCGCAGGTTACTTGGAAAAATAATTTTTTTAAATAATCCTACAGGGGATACTGCTGGAAAAACCGCGAAATATGCATGCATGATTTCCTGCTAGATATTCTACAGGATATCCTGCAGGATTACCTGTAGAATTTACTGCAGGAAATCCTGCAGTGTTTATTTGTAAGGAAAACTTTTATTCTTTTGTTTCATACCCGGAAACTCATCCTTGAAAAATATTCATGCACAAATCTACGATTTGTCTATTGTCATATAAAATACTATTATTTAATTTTTCTAGAAGTTATTAGTTCTAAATAAAATTAAAAGAGTATTTAAAATACTATTATTTATTTTCAAGCAAAACAAAAAATATATTTACAAATGTACAACAAACTTTATTTATTTTTATCATTTTATTATTCAGTTCTCAATTTTGTTATTAATTTCTTTTTATCAGAATTAGCCAGTAAGTTTTTTTGGCTTTCGTCAACAAACCGAAACCGATACTTTTTTTGTTCTTCATCTTGAGAACGGGAATTCACATACTCTTTAGCTAAATGAACTGCCCTTTCGGCACAATCGTTCACTACCATAAGGTGTTTTATTTTTTCGCGATACTCTGTGTACGAAGGATTGTTCTCTCATAACCTACATTCATATTTCAAAATCTCTGTATTCAAATTGAACCTCGTAAAATAGTTCAAACTTTGACTATTTGTAAAATAATCGAGGGTTTTGTCGTTTAGTGTCCTCATGCCCTGCTCAGACGTATCAAATTTTTTTACATTTTGATCTTTATCATCCGACGGATGGCTTTGCAGTGATTCTATAATTTTCTTTTTAACGGTGATTTCAACATTATTGTCAAAGAGAGAAATAACATTGAGTTCTGGTGACAAATAAAGTAGCATCAGATATGTCTTTATCTACATCATCGAAATTAATTAATTTTATCAAATTCAAATCATAGTTTGGAGCGGTAATAGCAGAAAGAGTAGTGTACCATGAAATTATATATCGAAGTACAATGAATTTACAAATGGCATATAATTTTACTTCATCTCTCTCATTCACCTGGAAAGATTTTCTGAATAAATGGATTTTTTAAGAATAGATGGCTTTAGCCATCCAGCGGGCATGGTGGAACGCTCTTGGCTTCTTAATTGTCATTCCTTCTCCAACACCTAAAAATACTAAACAGAGCTCTAATAGTTCTTTATAATTACATCGGGGCTGCTGTTCTTGTAAAAAATTATTTATATATTGAATAAAACGAGAAATTTCACTTTTCAAAGATGTGTCTAGTCCAGCTAATCCATTTTCGTAAGAATCGTGATCTAAATTCAGCCATTCATCTCGAAAGCTTTTGAATATTGGCACATTAGGACCACTAGTGCCAGGAAATTTTGTTTTGAATGCTGCTCTCAATAGAAGCTGAAGAATATGACGGCGACATGCTGAATAAATCAGATCTTTTTTCATTAACTGCTCTAAGATTGCCGCTGTACCACCTTTGAATCCTAAATTTACATTCGCTATGTCACAGCACAGTTCATTTGTTAAGCCTAATAATCCCCAATCTTTCAAAGATGCATAAATTACTAAAGCTGTTGTAGTCGCTTTCTGGTCTTGCAATGCGGGTACATTTATAATTTTTATAAATTTATCACTGGATACCAAAATTGGCAATCAATCTATTTTCTTGCAAGCCATTTTATCCGAAATGAGTTAGCCATCCCAGTGAACAACTAAAAAATTCACGGAAGTGTCTAGAATAATATGCTTCATTTTTTCGAATTCAGTCTTTCTTATTTCAGCCCTTGCTATGTTGATAGATTTTCGATTGAGGATCAAACTGTTGACATTAATGTTCAATGCATGGGCAACAAGGCTGGTTATAAAATCAGCATCTCTGTCAGAAACTTTGGCCTTATCAAAAGCTGCAACAACTTCTGGAGTCATGACGTTAATAGTCCCTCTTTCATTTTTTTTCTTATAGTTTCTTCCTATGCTAGTATAAATATTACCAGAACTTTGCGAGCTTATACATGTCTCTTTACTGGATGTTAGTTGCTGCGAGGTATCTGAACCTAAAAACATATATGATATAATTTATTGAAAGTACTTTTACTCCCTGAAACAATTTCTTGCATATTCTTAATATTATGGTGTTACATGCAGTGTATAAAAGTTATATATCTAATTTTTGGCACAGTAACTTGTAAAATTGTATAGAAACAGACTACGATGACAGGTTTTACGTAACTGTTGTCGTCATATCTCAAACAAATTTACATATAAAATTTCAGCTCTCTAGCTATGATAGTTTTTAAATGAGAGCCAAAAGAAAATTGTAAAACAAGCAATCATAAAACAAGTAATCACTAAAACTCTTATTTTCCCTAAATCTGCATATTTTTCTTGCACTCTTGATTGTATAAGACTGACCGTTCAGAATTTGTTAAAATTTGTCAGGATTATTGTTAAAATACTAATGAATAATTTGACTGCTTGTAAAGAAGTATTCGGAGCCTGTGAGTGTAGTAATAATAAAATGAAACTTTCTTATGCTTGAACACTTGGCATACTTAACCTCAAGAAATGAATCCAGTCAGCTTCTGTGTGAAACTTTTTATTGATAATTATGGTAATTAGAATTGCTTAATGAGACTGTATATTCATTATTTATTATACCTTGACATATGCAACTTCTGTTATTAAGAATATCTCACGAATAAATAAGAAATAAAATATCGACTTGCTTTGACTTACGACGTTTGTATAGTACTACCTTAAAATAAATTTCTAACCAATTTCTATTTGTACATATAATAATTTAACAATAATTTTATAGAGGTCTTACCACCTTAGTAGATTTTTTGACACATTCAAATAATAATAGATAGAACCAGAACAAATAGAAACGTTTTTAGATTTAATTAGGCTCAAAGCGATAATAATTCCAAGGCTTCTTAATCTGAAATATCATTATTAGCAATTAAAATAATAGTGAAAAAAATGTTCGAGTATCGTCAAATTATAAGAACATCATTTACCTGACATTTTTATACAGTCTAGCATAGCTAATTTATATTTTATGCATACAACTGGTTTAGAGAGAAACTCATTTTTTACTTTATCATTTAATGACCTAAGTATTTTGATTGAATCATCTTGGGATACGTCAAATACATTAGACATTTGCCCAAGAAACTCAATGACTTTCTTACTCTTATTTTCAAATTTTTTTACTTCCGTATAGGAGTATTACAATTTACGTAACTTTGCCTCACAATGATGGATTCTTCTTAATTTTATTAACGATTCTTTCCATATATTTCTTACTTCTTTGATCACAACCTTAAGAGGATCAACTAGTTTAGATTTATCAATCTGAGTTTTGAACAGTAGTCTTCTAAGAGCATCTGAATTAGATGGCAGATAATTTTTATCAAATTCTGAAATCAATATGTCAGTTATATTAGACAGATCCAAATATTCTGTTGATCAAAAGCCATTTTTCATCTCTATACAGGGATATAGTGAATTTTTTTTAAAAGAATATTGAAAGCATGTAATCAATATAAAAATTATAACAGCTTGCTAATAAAATCAGTAATTAATGAATCAGTTTAGTTTTACGCATTCAATTTAAAACCTTGGTACACTGTTTACATTCGCATATGTTTCCTTGTTCAGAAGTTATTTAAAGTCATTCGTTCCAACGAGCAGAGAAATCATTAAGAAATCCGAAATGGGAGAAAGGGAATCCACTAAACTTTTTTGCGCTCTGAAAGTTAGCGTTTGGACTCGCGGAATTTCGATTTTCTTACCAAATGAGCATATCTCACAGTCGATAACACCTAGAGACGTGAAAATACGACAAAATTGAAGGTTTTCATCTCTACTTTTGGGCAGTATAAGTTACTAACATCCATTAGTTGTAACACATCGATATTCTCATAAAACTGGAAAAAAAAGAACATTTTTCTGAATTTTTCAATAATTTAGGAGCTGAACCTTAGTCAAAAAAATTTATTTCGCCCCAAATCACCACAGGGAACATTGCTTTCACTTAAAGAGATGATATAAGTGTATATAGGGTTAACAACAAATTTCTAGAGAAATGAGAACCTAAAGGTATGAAAATTGTGAAGAAATGCGCAAAAAACCGTTTTTTTAAAACTGGGTCGTGTTAAAAACTTTTTTAACCGCATTTTATTGTTACATTCATAGTTTTTGGGTATAAGGAAGTAATTTCTGACATAGGAGCCGATATTCGAGCACTTTGGGAACGCGATCCA
>JAZHPH010000351.1:87052-105223 GCA_037356405.1 Nasonia oneida | reverse complement strand
ATGTCCGATATTCGTCGATTTTTAGCTCGACAAGGAAGCAAAATAACGATTAATATGTCAAGAATACTTTTTTTCTTAGAATTTTCCGTAGAATTTAGTTGGAGGGTTTATTTTGAGACATCAAAAATTAGATGGATTTTTTTAGGTTATAAAATGGTCAAGACCCACTCTGGGACCTATACTGGGACTTTTGCACTATAAAAAGCTATCTCCATGAATTTTTTGGTAGTCCTAGTCCGGATCGAAATCTTGCTTTTACTAATATTAAGGTTTAAATGGCTTATAAGACAGGTATAACATATATCTATGCATTTAAAAGTATTTTTATTGAAAAATTTACAAAAAAAAAAATATCGGTATATCTATAGTGAAAAATGCTTCCCTGGGAAGCTATGAATTAATTCGGTGATCTATAAATCGTGCAATAGCTAAGGTGACGAACTTACAGTTTCAACGCACGCGTGTGGTTCTCGGTCGCCACGTGTCCGTCGGCCGCCGACGGGGAAAAGTCCATGATGGCCGGGACGCGTCCCTCTCGGCTGAAGCCGACGCTGCGCAGCCCTGCGAAGCAGCTCTGCAACATCGTCGCGCGCTTGACTTGGTGAAGCTGTAAATGGGGTAATGACAGGGTAGGAAGGATCGTTGTAGCGAAAGAAAAACACGGTGATTGTAGAAAACTAAGGTACTCTATTCCCTTCAACTCTATCCGTCTTCTACATCTTCTCTACTTCTTCTTATAATCCCGCGGTGTCGACGCCAGGATCTCTTTGTGGCGCTTCCACTCCAGGCACTGGTTGGACCGCCGCACTCCCGGATAGCCGCACACTTAGCAGCGCGATTCCTCCGCCCTCTTCTTTTTGAGGTATTCAGCCGGTCAAGGTGCTCATGCGCCCTGCGCTCCTCTGCCTCGAGTGCGCGGTGACGGTCTTACCTCTGTCGCCGAGCCCCATCAAGGAGGACCTGCTCCTCCCGCCGATCTTCTATACGACGGGCCCACACCTGCGCCTACTCCTCATCGCCGAGAGAGCTCGCCCCTGGGGTTGATGGTTCGGGGGTTACACCCCATGCTCCTGCCTCTTCGCTCGCCGGCTCGTTGTCCGCCGGCGAGTCTCCCGTCGGCCGGCCACTCCTCTCGATCACCGTGGCCGCCGTCTCATCGAAGTCGTTTTCGGCCTCGTCAGCGGCCCTCTCGGCGGCCCGGGCCTCGGCCCATTCACCGGCTGCTTGCTGGGCCTCTTCACGGGCACGGCTTGCCGCCTTGGTCACCAACTCCGAGAAGGCTTGCAGCACTACCTCCGAGTGGGTTGCGGGCCATCCAATGCCCGTCGAGGCCGCGAGGCGCAGCATACGCGCCGTCCCGATTTCGCAACGGGCCTCTTCTTCGAGGCTCTTCTCTGCTGGTTCCATCTTCGGCTGTTCGGGTAAAAGGAGGAAAGAGAAGGGTGATGATTATGGTAATAAAAGCTAGCTATCAAAAATATAAACAATCATGCGTTCATGCTCGTGCGGCGCGATTCATCGCACGCGTCTTTCGGGGTGATGTTTCCGCCTTATCGCTAACTTTCGCTTTAGTTGAGCCCTTCGGTTGGCCGGGCTTGCGCTTGACAATTCGCTGTTTTTCCGGCGGCTCACTTGCCGTTACAATCTTTCGCGGTCTTCCGCGCGGGCGGCGAGGAGGTTCCCCCGCCGCTCCTACTGAGTCTTTCGCTGCTCTGCCGCCGCACGCGCCCGCTGGCGCGGTTACACGCTTTCTTTCTCGCCCCCCGTCCCTACATCTGACGGCTCGAGCTCAGGCTCGTCTCCGCACGCTGCAGGCTGGTCGCGCGTTGCCTCTGCTTCGCTATCATCCCTCGGTGGTCGGGTTTAGTTGTCGTCCGCTTCGTCGTCTATTTCGTAGCCTGCCTCGTCTTCTGCCGTATCGTAGAAGATTTTCATCTCCTCTGCCGGCACCAGCTTTTCGAATTTTCCGTCTTTGTCGGTTAGCTCGAATGTGTTCGAGCCGACCTGTGCGGTGATGGTGTACGGGCCTACATACGGTAAAGCTAGTTTCGCCGCTATTCCGCCGGCAGCTGACGACAGTACGTGCCTTCTCTTGGCGACGATATCGCCGACCTTGAAGGTCGCCGCTCTGCGACGAGTATCAAAATATGACGCGTTTCGATCTCGCGCTTCGCTGGACAGGGCTTTTGCTCGCTCGTGTAAAGCCGGTAGCTTGGCGAGGCGAGCTTACCAATCGCCCACGGCTCCCTGTCTCGCAGCTTCTTGGTCTTCTTTTACTCTGAGCGACGCTGGCATTGTCTGCCGAAATTCAGCATTGCAGGCGAGGCACCCGTAGCCTCGTGCACCGCGGTATTAAACGAGAATGTGATCTCGCTGAGATGCTCATCCCACGCTCTATGATTTTCTTCCGCGAACGCGGCGATCTCTCTCTTGATCGTTCGATTTACCCGTTCAACCGGGTTAGCTTGCGGATGGTACGGTGGCGAGTACGAATGATGGATGCCTTGAGCCGCCAGGTACTCGTTTATCGTTTTATTTCTGAATTCGGTGCCATTATCGGAATGAAAGATCTCGGGCGCTCCGAATCTCAGAATGACTCTTTCTTTCAGTGCTGCGAGTATCGATTTGCCGTTTGCTTTTCGGAGAGGTATGCACTCTATCCACCGAGTGAATAGATCCTGGAAGACCAGTGCATATTCATGACCATTGGCTGACTTTGGCAAGGGGCCCATGATATCCCCTGCCACCCACTGCCAGGGTTTTCGCACCACGCGCTTGCCCATAAACCCCTGCGGTGCGCGCTGTTCCACTTTTTCCAGCTGGCAGAGTCGACAGCGCTGTACGTATCTTGCTACGTCTTGGTACACTCTTGGCCAGAAATACTTTTCCGTCACTCTCTTGTATGTTTTTTTCGCGGCCGAAATGTCCAGCCGTCGGCTGATCATGACATTCTTCAGCACTTGCAGTCGTTTTTTCGCCGGGACGGCGAGCTTCCAGGCATCGTCGTCATCTCCCATGGCGCCCGTGGTGTCAGGGTCCGGCCTGTACTTGTACATCCGCCCCCCCCCCCACAATTTTCCATTCCGTAAAATGTTCAGGCTTTTCCTTGACTGCTTTGAACCGGTCGTTATACCAGCAGTCTTGGGGTTGCGGATCCTGACTCACTGTTGCTATCTCTGGCTCTGTCTCCTCATACATCCAAGATAGAGCATCTGGCATATGGTGGTCGGCGCCTTTCCGATGTTCGATTGTGTATTTGTGTCCTTGCAGCTCGAGTGCCCGAGACTCTGAAGGGCAGCCAGACGTAGCCTACGATCTTCGTGTAGCTACCGTCTGCTAGTTTGGCGCCGCGACCGTGGCTCGGCATGAGTTGCCGTCCCAGTGCACTCCCTAGTTGCAGTCCGATCGGACCCATGCATACGCGAGATGCGCCGTTGTCGTATAAGGCGCGGAATCGAAAACTTCCGACCCTTGCCTCCATCCACTAGCGTTTCTCCTGGGGATTGTCTTCGTCGCCTGGGAGGTTATCTTCCTCTCCCGCTTGACTCTCCAGAATCGAGTCGATTACGTCGTCCGTCTCTCGCTCGCTTCTGCCGGGCTCTTTATGTACCTGTGTACCCTGGCCCGCCTCATCCTCATCGTCAGCTGTTGCTGCTGACAGTGATGAGAGCGCGGCGGGCTTCTGTATGCTCTCGCCCGTCTTCTGCGCTTTATTCTTCTTTTCCGGACTCGGTGCTACTATTGCACCGTGTCGTTCCTGCTTCTCAGGCGAGTTGTCGCTCGCCGTGCGCGGTTCTCCCGCGCACGCTTCTCCGAGGCGTGCACTCCTCTTTTCTGCTCTTGAAGCTTGTGCTGCAGAGACTGATCTCTTCTCTGCCCTGGTGATTCTAGGGCTCGCGCTCCTGCTCACCGCCTTTTCGGTCTTCTTGGAGTTTCGGGAGCGTGTGTCGACCGTCCTCACGCGCTCGCTTCCTCTTTTCCCTCCGGACAATCTCGTTTAAAGTGTCCGGGTTTGTTGCAGTTATACACAGCCCCTCGCTCTTCGGCTTACTGCCCTGGTGTTTGTTCTGATGCGTGCTGTGTCTCTTCTGCTCGTACTTGTTGCTGCACTCGCTTTCTGATCGTATTTTCTTCTAGAATTTTGCCAGCCTTCCGTCCAACATTTTGCTAAACATTTCTGCCAGTTGTGTGTTCCCGTCGTTTGCCTGTGCAACTTCGACTGCTGCAACTTTTGGCGATGCTGCGGCTGGATTGCGTTTCGTCGGTGAGACGTACGCTAGTGATGCTAGCATAGTCTGCTCGGGTGGCGGTGGCGCACGGTACTCTTGACTGCTCGCCAGTACAGTTTCGGCCTCTTCTGCTTTCTCTCGGAAGCTATCCCAATCGTAGCAATCCATACGTGGTGTCAATCATTGCAATTCTGGTTTTAAGTTTTTATGCAGCAGGTCTAACCGTTTCTCCAAGTACGGACGAGGCCTCATCTCTTTCATCATTCCGCCGAGGCACGTCACGTAGTCGCGCACGGGCTCGTGCGCGCCTTAGTACCGTTTTTCGGCGTCGGAGGCCAGGCGTTGTTGGAAGCGCCTGTTCGTCCCGTACCACCTTGTAGCTGCCGTTCAAAATTTTTCCCAGCACCTCCAGTTATCTTTATTATTTTCGTACCACTCCGCCGCAACACCTGTGAACACGTGTGGCAGTGATTCCATTTTCTCGGCCTCTGTCATCTGTGCTAGCCTCATGTTCGACTCTAGGCGATCCAGAAACCTTTCGATTCTATCTGTCATGCTCCCTGAAAATCGCAAGTCCCATTTGCGGACTATAGTCACAATATCTCTCACGAATGTTCTCGTCGTGCCTCGGTTTGGTGCGGGCGAGTGTCTTTCTGCCGCTTTGCGCCATTCTCTCCACCTGTTTCTGAGGGTTGCGCCTCTCGCGCCTGTTGTCGGGGTTGACGTCTCAAAATTTGTCGCGTCGCTGAACGTGACTCTTGGTGGCGGTTGTCTCGACTCGCCGTCCGTCCTGGTACTGGACTAAAAATGCAATTTGCGCATTCATACCAATATGTAAAAATAGCCGGGTAAGTGGTTTCGATTCCTCAGTTGCCCTGAACTTTAGAAGTGGCCAGTTCGGAAAAATTATAATAATTTTGTACGATAATATTTATATACATGTCAAAAAAATTCAAATGGGATGAGAATTATACTATTAGATATAAATATATCAGCTATTGAGAAAAGGCCTAAAAATTTTATAAACTTTAAGATCCAAAACTGTTAAGGCCCAAAATTATATTCTAGATGTTAAGTTATTGGGAAAAAATGTGAAAGGCTTTACGACACACGGGGATAATATAATAGTAGATATTTTTAAAAAAGGAAGAAAGAAAAAATACATGAATAACTCAAGAAAAAGATGACAAAAATAATAATTCAGCACTGTTGAATTATTTTAAAAGAAACTTATCTGCGGACATTCCTCAAGCTTTTCAACGAGATGAATTGATTGGAGTTTGGACCGGAGACAGTAGTCAAAAAGCTCTTTTTGAAATCTGGCTTAAACTAAAAAGACTTCGTGAAAAACGTATATAATAGTTCAATAAATTTTAACATATATATAATTTATGATTGTATGCATATATATTTTTCAAATTATTTAGAATCTAGTGAAGTAGAATAGCTTAACGTTTCAAACGAATCTGCTGAAACTGGGTTGATTAGCAATACTTCTACTTCAATAGAGAACGCTAGTGCTTCAGTAGAGATCCCTGGTACGTCAATAGAGAATACCAACGAAGTAACAGTATTTGGAACCAACTGCTTGTTCTTAAGTCAAGAAGAGAATGTTGATTATCATGAAGATATTATGCCTGACGAATTTTATCTTGAAAACCTTTGGGACTCAGGAATTTTGGCTAATCTTAGCGAGGATTACAATACCACTGAAATAGAGTTTATCGATGACCATGGCAATAAGAGGACTGCAGCTGTTATTCAAATAATTCCAGAGTCAGATTATAATACGAACAGCAATGACTCCTTTTTAACACCAGGAAAAGAAATATCAACGCAAAATGCAGGTTTGTACTTATGTATACGTAAAATTTTCTACAATTATATATCTACATAATTATAAATTTATTTACAGATAAAGAAGCACACTCCATGGAAACGATTGACGACAGCTGTACAAATGAAGAGATCAAGATCAAAAAACCTTGTAGGATCACCAATATTCAAGTGTTGTCACCGAGTGAATATTATGATCCTCAACTTCTTAAATGTACAACGACTAATGTTTCGAATAATCATGCAAACGATGCTGGACAGCCCAAACAAAGTACTGAAGGTATTAGCATAATTGAAATTTAATTTTCTTATTACACGTATAATTTGACTCTACGTATTATTTCAGCTGCAGCTCTTGATTTATGCGTGGGTCAAGCAAGTACTGATTCCAATAAGACTAGCAATAATACAGTCTCATCAACTGTTGCCAACACTGAGTCTGCAGAGGTTCTCCACGAAATTCCTTCGAGTCGAAATGGGCATATCAATCCACTTTCTAACCAATTAATTTAACAGAGCATAGGTAAGTAATACCATTGAGACTTAGAATGTATAATACTTAATTTAAAATACAATAAAATTATAATGGAGAATATTTTATTTCAGAGAATGATGAATTAAAAAAAGTTTTTACGGTGGATAAGCTTCCTGCGAAAAACAAGAAGAAACACTTTGAATGCTCATCTATATATTTTATTAATGACATGATTCAAGCCCTAGAGAAAAAAGAAAACGAAAAAGCTCTTAAAGAACAAGAAATTTTGCTCAACAAACAGAAGCGATAAAAAAATTAATTAATAAAGGCAAAAGAAATGGATATCAATAAATCATTGAAGGAAACAAAGGCCAAATTATTGCAACAAAAAAAGGATTGTCGGCTGAAATAAAAAATTTAAAAGCAGTGATTAAATGTAAGAGAAAATATTGAAACCCTTAAAAGAAAATTAGAAGATCTGAATCTACAATTAGAAGAAACGATTCGATTAACCCCCATGAAATGGAAGCTTTGTCTCACAAGCTTCAAATAAAAAAAAGTTTGTAATATTGTTATTCTAATCGTTCGAAGTAGTTCCTTGAATTGTTTTAGTCTTCAGATCTCGTTATATTTAATAAGGCTCGTTTAAAACGTTAATGCGATACAAAATATGTCTTGCTATGTTAAATTTTATTTTTATTGAATAAAAATAATAAAAACTGCATAATAGTGCATTATTGTTTATTTGCCTAGCCATTTGTTTTATATTCATAATTATTTATGTAGACGGCGTCCAATTATAGGTTTCAATTGTTGTGATCGCAAACATTTGCTTTTAATACAATTTTAAAATAATAATTAATTGGAATTATTAATTTCAGAAGGTACCCGTACAATCTATTCTTTAATCACCTATTCAACGCGTCATTTGTTGCTTAATTAAACTTTTATAAATTTTTTATAAATTTAAACTAAATTATTATTGTTTGTTTTTATAATGTATATACTAAATTTGTTTTAAAAGATAGATATGTAAATATATATATATATATATATATATATATCTTAGGAAACAGTAATATATATGAATACAGGTTTATATTTTTTCAGATACGTAGCTCAACTGACACTCGAAATTTTGAAAGATATCCACCTGATAAAGAATTACCTCCAGATGAAAATTCCAATTGGGATATTGAATTCTAACCTAATGATAAGAAAACAATTATTTGTGTTTATTTCTTTAACCCAAACTTCTTTTCCTCACCTTTTTTTGACGCTTTTATTTTTATCTGCATTTTTTATTAGATTTGTAATGCTATTACAAAATACAAGACAAATATTGATAATGTTATTATACGGAAAGATATATTTAGAATGTACAATACAAGCAAGTGTATCCATATCACAAAGCTTTGTAGTGTATATTTAACTCAAACAAAATATATGCATTTCTATTGACATTTTGGTTTAATGGAGTACAAATATTTATTACTTTATAAATAAATATTGTGGCATGGCAAATCCAATTCAAGAAGAAAGTGAAAAATCACAAAAGTAGCAAACATCAAAAAAAGAAAGTCACCGGAGAAGAAAATTGGTATTCAATGTCCATCATTGACTAAAAATTCACTCAGATCATTGGCAAAAAATCATAGAACTTGATATTTTTGTTAAAAATATTCCTATTGAAGTAAAAAATCGTAAATATATTATACCACTTGCAAAAATTAACCTAATTATCCACTGACTTTGAAAAATTATGATCGAGTGTATAATTTATGTTCCAATTTTTTGCAAAAGATATAATATATTTACGACCCCAGGGCCAAGAAGTAAGATATTGAAACAAAATCGACAAAATTATATGCAAATATACTAAACCATTATAAAAATTAATTTAAAAAATATCAAGAACCGCTCGCTTCGATCGCAATTTACAAATTAATTGTTATGTTATTTAATTATTTCACGTGTCATTATCAATTGGCGCGGTAGCGATACGAAGGCGATTTTGAGAAGGAGATGAAGCCGTGGCGCCCGCGCGGTAGCGCCACGAAGGCGAGTTTGAGAAGCAGACGAAGCCGCGGCGCCCGTGACACTATTTAGTTCTATATTGGTATTCGGATTTTTCATGATACAGAAAAAAATGCTTATTGTTATTGTTCGTAAGATTTTTTGGCTTATTAGTATGTTTTCTGAGCTAAACTATGATTTCCAACAAAAATATTAGTGAAAAGGCTGCTTATTTTTATAATATGTGAGTGTATAACCCACAAATGCTAAAATTACGTTTTTCTTCTTCAGCCCGAAATGTGAAAGGACCGTTAATTTAGCCGCAAGAAGTGTTAGGACCGTGAAGTTGGCCGCAAAGCTATATACAGATGAGAATTGTTTTCTCAAGAAAATATAATAACATATTACGATATTTTAAATTAAGAGGTTGCCAGTGCATACTCTGCATTCCGGAGCTGTAACAGTAACTAGCTTGCCAGGATAGCCGATGACAAGGTCTGGGTAGTTCGCACCGTGGTTTTTGGTGTCTAGGTGTAGAAATAATTCGAGGAAGGTGTCTAGAGGTACAGGGTGGCCGATAACGACGTCTAGGTAGTTAGCCCCATGGTTTTTGGTGTCTAGGTGTAAAAATTATTCAAGGACGGTGTCTAGATGTACAAGGTGACTGATGACGAGGTCTGGGTAGTTCACACCGTGGTTTTTGGTGTCTAGGTGTAGAAATAATTCGAGGGTGATGTATATTAGAACAATCAGTGATTTCATCTTATTGTTAGTAATAAAAATGTTACAAAAAAGCTGTGGTCGAATGATGCTAAATTAATTCTTAAAAAAGTAAACGGTTAGGCTAGTTCGATGTATTCCGCAACAAAATTACAGATAGAAAAGAACTGAGATCAATCAAACAAAGTCAAGTTTATTATGTTTGTTAAGTGACGAAGTGACTTAACATCCTGGATGAATATCCAGAAATATTAAATTGAACGAAACAAAGACAGCAGGAAAAATCCAGAAACTTCGACGCTTAACGACGCTGCAGTCTTGCTATGTTAAATTTTATTTTTATTGAATAAAAATAATAAAAACTGCATAATAGTGCATTATTGTTTATTTGCCTAGCCATTTGTTTTATATTCATAATTATTTATGTAGACGGCGTCCAATTATAGGTTTCAATTGTTGTGATCGCAAACATTTGCTTTTAATACAATTTTAAAATAATAATTAATTGGAATTATTAATTTCAGAAGGTACCCGTACAATTTATTCTTTAATCCAGAAACTTCGACGCTTAACGACGCTGCAGTTTAGCCGTTGACCGTAGCTTAGTCCCATAAGGCCTAATAAGTAAGAAAGAGAGCGCGGCTAGGCTGAAGTGCGAAGAGAGGAGAAGTAAGTACCCTGCGTGGGAGAAAGCTATGACCTTTTCTTCAAGCTTCGCCTCCCCCGATTTTTATTCCTGTTTATGCGATCCAAGAGTAAGGACGCTTATTCAAGAGTACGATTATAGAGTTATACATATATTTCTTAGTCTTTAATTTGGAGTTTAAGCTTAGTTGTGATTTCGCCTTGATTATCATCTATTGAAGTTGTGTTTTGTTCCCTTTGAAAATTATTTGAAGTCTCGAGAAACAAATAAAGGAGTTTTGGAAATAATTGAGTCTAAGAGATTACTTTGTCTGAGAGTTTGATTGTCAACCTTTGGATCATCCCCGTCAACAAATACAAGTAAGTCGTTCTCATTAATAATTTGATTTTCCTTGGCGTTTTATTATCACGCAAACAACTTCGCCCCGACAATCAGTACGAAGTACTGATCTCCCCCGTATGGGAGAGTAAGCTAGTATCCGTTTATTCATACACAATTACTTTGTTAGTTCGGTAAAGTTATTATTACCCTAACAATGTTTAATCGTAATGAAGCAAAGAACAACTTTCAAGATAATTACTACGCCTCTTGCCATGCCCGTTTCATTTTGTTTATTGGTGAACAACTAAATTTTATTTTTATATATATTAGAACGTCATACAAACACTATAAGTACAATGAAACGGGCATGGCAAGTTACGTAGTAATTATCTTGAGAGTTGTTCATTATGATTAAATATAATAAAGTTGACTTTGTTTGATTGATCTCAGTTCTTTTCTATCTGTAATTTTGTTGCGGAATACGTCAAACTCGCCTAACCGTTTACTTTATTAAGAGTTAATATAACTAAACTGTAACTTAAGTAAGCCCTTTATTGACCAAACAAATTTGTTGCTTCATTATGATTAAATATAATAAACTTGACTATGGTTGATTGATCTCAGTTCTTTTTTACTTTTTTGAAAGTTTATTTTTTTTAGAGATTAAAGATACTATTGAATATCAGAATATGTTTACTCGATGATTAAATTCTAACCAATCAAAAGCAAGATTTCAAAAACGTTCCACGAAAATTAATTACCGTCAAGCATAAATAAATATATTTAATACAGTGAACATACTATAAAAGTACTTATGGCTACTAGTACACTCTAAAGTCTAAAGAACAAAAACAGGCGCTGGAAAGGATAAATGCTTCAATTACTTCTTTGGGAAAGTATAAATCATTACTTTTATACTTTTGACAAGTACAAAGAGAATTAAAGGTACAGCCTATTTTTTTGCAAAGCATAAAACGTACAGTTAAATTTTTTGTAAAGAATATAATTCCGTTCCGCCATTTTAAAAGAATAAATCGCACAGATTATTCTTTTGTAAAGAATAAAACGTACAGTTTAATCTTTCGCAAAGAATAAATCGCTTAATTCGTTTTTTTCTAAAGATTAAATCTCACAGATTACTCTTTTAAAAAGAATTTAATTTTCCTCTGTCATTTCAAAAGAATAAATGTCGAGTTTTATTCTTTACCAAAAGATTGAATCGAGCGATTCCATCTTTATCAAAGAATAAAATGTATTCCTATAATTAAAAGAATAGATCATTGTTGTTAAAATTAACGACAAGAATAATTATAAATGAACATTTATTGTTGAATGATATTATTTTTTAATAATTTTAATGTCTTAATGCATCAAATTAAATCAAATCAAACTAGGACTGAATCTCTAGATTACATCTTTTTATATGCTTAAATACATATAGCACCCGTTTTTTCATGTTCACAAACACGTCGCTTTAAAAAAAGAGCATATCTGCACAAATAATTATTGGCGCATCCCTTTCATCTGGACTAACCTTTAAATAATCATTCAAATCCGTGTGTATACATATATTATGTGTATACATACGTATATATGTCATAATATATGTAATAATTCAAAATTTAAGCCCTTTAACGATATCCTTGTTGGTAATATCCTTTTTTAGGCTCGCCTTCCTCCGATGTACTGGAAAAATTAAGCTTTTGGTGCTTAGGGTATGTGAATTTAAGGGTTTTGTTTTTAGATGTGAAATTATAGCCTCCGTTTGCTTTTCTCCTATCTGTCACTTATACAAACCATACTCGAGATATACTGTAACGGGGATAAATACTCGTATGAATACTTGAGGAAATACGATCAAATCGCAATCTCTCACTCTTGACGCCCGTGATTAACCTGCGTTGCATGCAGTTCGTCGCGCGTCGGTTACTTCACGAACTTCTTGATTGTTTATTGAGAGGACTACACACTTTCTAGTGTGTACTCGGCTGCTCGTGCATTGTGATTTCGCTTACAATGCCTGCATTGGCGGCGGTATTTGCGCAAAGGAGTCAAGACACAAAACAGTTGGAAGATCTGAAAATAATAACGTTAACATGACAAAACTGAAAAAGAGTACTGTTATATTTCTGTACCGCTAATAAAACGTGAAATTACAAAAATAAGAATTGCAGGTTGCTACGAGGTTGTGACTCGCCTTTTCTCCTGGAAAAATGACCACTTGTCAGCGGAGACTGGCTGCACTGGGATCGATAGCTATTCTTTCTGTGGCTAAAAACTTGCTCATGCACCTGAGAAATCTCTCTCTCTCTCTCTCTCTCTCAGTATGAGATAACGAGCTTTGCTTTGCTCCCACTTATATTAGATATACTCTGCCTTTATATGCTCTCGGGCGCTTTTTTACAGATCCTTGCACGCACATTATTGTAAGCTTTCGATCTAGCTAATTTTTGTTGGCTTAAGGTCGGTGCTTGCTGTGAAAATGCACAAATTAATAAGGATGGTCAGAGAGCGAGACCCACGCAGACATATTGCACGGTGCAAAATTAGTGCGGGCTCTGCCTTAGTGAACTTGTGTATTGGTTAAGTGTTAAATAGTAGTTGGTTAAGGCATATTTAGTTAGTATTTATTTTAAGCGGGCGCATAATTTTCTTTTTGTTTAAAATCGATGCGCTATTCATTTGTGCATATGTTGTGCGAGCGACAAAATTATATTTGCTACTCTAATTATATTAGCTACTCTTTAGGTTAGGTTGCCTGACCACGTGGCTTATGATTCTTTGAACTTCGTTGTTTGATGGATGTGTTGTTAGCTACTTTCAACTACTACTAACCACTTTCAGTGCTTAAAGTCAGTGCTTACAATTTTTTCTCTTGAGCCTTTTCCTTAAATAAGCTTCTACAAAAATTTTGTTCTGTCTCACCGCACGTACACCAGTACTACTGAAAACGAGTACTCGTGTATACGAGTTAAGTGCGATTGGCATTACCAATGTACGACTAATTTTAAGTCAAATCACTTTTATGTATTAGGGCTGCCTCTAAACTTGCTTGCCAAAGGCGTTTTCTTTATGATAAGTTAGTCTTATTGTGAACCTGCACTTATTTTTCGTTAGAAATAAACAGGGTTAAAGAATAGACAGGCATTGGGTAATGCGAAATATGTAATTGAGGTCACAGATATACTATTAATTGTCAGATCCCCTTAAAAGACTCAACAGCTACGATGTTTCGCAAATTTAATTTAGACTCCGAGTTTTCAAATGTATATAGCTACAAAGAGATCAAACCAAGGCATGCGTGGGAGACTGATACCTTAAATAATCAGTCAAAAGGCATAGGCACCTACTTATATGTTATTGAGTTTAAATCAGTTTGTGTACCCGACAATGTCCTTAAGGTTAAGTGTTCTCGTGGTGTTTTGAAGATCAGTGATTTGTACTCTAACGAAGGGAATTCGATTATTAATTTCTACGAAATGTTGTCGCTATATGCCTATAATTTGTATTGTGCTGCCAAAAATCAAGCTCGTTCGCTAGACTACAAATATGTTTGGGTTAGTGATGATAATGCGTTAGTAAGTAAGCATGATAAGTCAAAAATTATTTATATAGTAACTGAACGCGATATAGAATCACTGCAATGACATAAATTACTAAAGCCAAATACACATACTAGCGCGAACCGTTTATCAATTGTTGATATTAAGAATAAGATAAAAACAGTATCGAGTACGTTGCGCAATGTAATTTTGTGCGCAATGATAGAGGACCCAAATCGCATAAGCGTGCTAATGAGGTGCCTTGTGACTATGTTCAGGGTGGGACTGCCGCATGTTTTGTACTGAATGACCTAGTTTTTCCAAATAATGCACCTCAAATTGACAACATAAACGAAACAAAATATCTGCTGAGTATTGAAGGCAAACAAAAGTTATTTGGCTCAATTTATCGTCGCCCGAAGGGTCAGACTTTGATTAAGTTTTTCACTTGTAACACGCCGTATAAGCTCCGCAAAAAATTCCCCCACTTTTTATTTGAACGCTTCGAGCCACAGCTGACAGCTGAGCTCACAGCAGCAGCAGAATACCAGTAGTGCCACGAGTCAGCCAGCGGCAGCAGAAAAGCAGCGAGAAATCGGGGAGAGCGCGCAACACGCGTGTATAACTATATACAGCAAACGGCGAGCGCATTGGCGTGATAATACAGAAGCGTAGGAGTAGCGAGCGAGCAGCGGCGCGGTACGAGCATTAGAATATATGTGTAGGAATGATTAATGCATATAGGTGTGAATGTACATGTGCAGGTATGGATGTGATAGTTTTTTCGGCGGGTCGATACCCGCTCTCTCCGCTGCGTATATAAGGGCTTGTACAGCCTATCTGAGCTCACTAGCCGAAGCGCAGCTTAAGCGCTAGTGCAACTAAATCACCTTGTCCATACTCATAAGCAACTTACGTCTTAAGTAGGTAAAACTTAGAAACATTTTCGTATTTACGAAATACATATAAATTTGTCGAGTTAAATCTGATAACGCAACTCAAGCGTATCAGATAGAAGAAATAAAATAATTTCAAATATCCTTATAAAATTCTGATCTAGACTCAATAACGCAAACGTAAAGCGTATTGATCTGCAAATATAATGTAAAATCAAAGCGAATACATAAATGTATCTGTTACCAAGAATATTTGCAATTTACGCAATATTTTCTCTAAAAAGATTATTCGTTGAATATATTTAATTTTGCAATTGAAACAAAATAACAAAACTTTTATTATTGTAATATTATTCCACTACCTGGCATCTCGGACATCTTTAATTATATTAATATATTTCAAACATAGAATCAAATTTCTTTTTATGATCTGTCGTCATAGTTACGATGCAGATCAGCAAATGTTAACTACTCTTCAATAAAAGCTAAATTCATGCTAAATCAAGCTAAATTCTACGCGCACAGGACTGAGAAGGGTGGTGACTGTTTCACACTAGCTTGCAAACAGTGTCGCATTTATTTTGTAATTTAGTCATAGCTGGTGATTTAAATTTGAACCTTTTGGTTAATGAATTTCATGATGTGAGCCTCCGTCAATCGGTTCTCGAACACTCAATATTTCTTGTTCTATTCGGAGCTACACATCATTGTGAGCACTCAGAATCGTGGCTCGATGTTATTATCAGTGATTCGGAATCTTAATTTTAATTTTATTTGTAAATCTTAATTTTAAAAAGTTGTCTACAAGTTAAGCATAATTTTTGTCATTTTCGAAATATTTAAACAATTTTTTTTTTTCAAAATTTCCACATTTATTCCATAAACATGTATGTTGAAAGTAGATCCATTAAAAAAAAAGTGCCCTTCGAAGCCCAAAACTGAAGTAAGTCTGTGGTAGCTGAAATAATGAAAATTGTGATTTTTGGCCTTCGAAGACTTATTGTACCTGACATATGGTATTTATTAACTTTGTTTGATAATTTTTATAGTATTCCTGAGTTAATATAATTGTTTAATTGATTACTAGCAAAAATCGCTCGCTTCGCTCGCGATTAACAAATTAAATGTGATGGTATTTAAGGGAATGTCGTCCCAAAAAACACTGTTTTTCTATTACATAAAACTTTTTAAATAAAGTTTGCTAATGAAAAACCGAGTCTGTAGCGCCGTAGTGTTAAGTTTAATGAATCGTTTAGACTTTCTATTTGTCTAGAAGTTTAAAAATACTCCGTGGTGGATTTGCGAAGCTTTTGCGCCGACATCCCCTTAATTATTTGACGTGTCATTACTAAATATACTGTTAAATATTAGATGTACACTCGATTATAGTTAATTCTTGTGGAACGTTTTTGAGATGCTCCAATAAGCTTGCCAGATTGATAAATTCTAACCAATCAAAAGCACGACTTCGGAAACGTTTCATAAGAATTAATTACCGTCCAGAATAAATGAATATATTCAATACAGCCAACATTCTATAAAAGTAGTTATAGCTACTAATACACAGGATCGGCTTTAAAATTATAGAATAAAATAGAAATAAATTTTGAATATTAAAAAAATGTTTTCAAACTCTTTGCAATTATTTGATGACAGTTGTTGGAAGTAGTGAATGAATAAGTGAGGCAGATTTATTATTGATAATAATAAATAGTAGTTTATTGATAGAGTGGCTTGAGAGCCAGTCGTAGTCGACAGTGCGTCCGCTCAGCTTGGAGTCTTACAGGCAAGAGAGAGAGTATAGTACAGTGTCGCATAGTCTGACTCCACGGAGCTGATTATACAGTATAGTATTCGCTTAGTGTATATACGCGAGGCATGCGCACTATGCTCGCGTTCGATCGAGCTTGTCTCGTTGCACCAAATCGTCGTCAACCAGTAAATGGCGCGACGAGTACCGTTTTAAGTATTACGACTGTATAAATTCACATATTACAACTACAGTATTAATTATATTAACAGAATCTAACAAAAAATTTAATTAAACATTTTTTTTAATTACATTTATAAAATAATGTAAATTGTGAGATCATAACGGGTTCAGGTAAATCGAATCTGCAGATAACATTTTGTGATATGCATGAATACATAAATTGTCATTTCATATTCACAAACAAATAACTTTAAAAAAAATTATATCTGCACAAATATTTCATCGCAGCATTCCTTTTATTTGGACCAAATTACCTGATTACATCTTATGCTATGCACGAATACATAAAGCATTCGTCATCTCATATTCACAAATAGATGGCTTTAAAAGAAAACAGCATATCTGCACAAATATTAAATCGCAGCATCCCTTTCATCTGGACCAATTTAAAAATAATCTTTATTTATCCATGTGTGTATATATATATCTTCCTATATTATATAGTTATTTTGGCTATACTCCCACCCCCCCCGCAGCTAAACTATTTTTATATGTATTCCATATATAGTCACCTTGAATATTTTCTGAAAGTAAAAACCATGCAAAAAACTGTCTTAACTGAATTGGTAACATAACAGTGCTTGTTTCTTCAAAAATATTAATAATTTGAGAATCATGTTCTAATAAGCCCATTGCAATAGCAGTGTCTTTATATGTGTTGTATATCATGTTTTCATGTGTTTTTAAATCATCAAATGAGATTGCGCCTTTTACTTTATTTAATATTAATTTTACCAATTAATCTACCAATTGTAGTATTTTTCATTACTTTTTTTCTCTTTTGCCATATTTTTTTTGTTTTATTCAATATATAATGTTCAGGAATATTTACGAACTTTAAAGATTTTGCAAAATCATACACTTTATTTAATTCAAACCAAGCTGTTAATGGTGTTTGCCAATTATTTATTGCATTTTTAATATTACTCATTTCAAATATCTTATAATTTTTGTTTTTTTCGTGTACAGGCAAAATTTCAACTTTATGACTTTTAATACAAATTGGATATTTTTGAAATCGCCATGCTGCTTCCATTGGACTAAGATATCTACCATCAACATAATTTGTAATTTCGTCGAATTTTTCTTGATTACAATCCTTATTTATTTGAATTTTCACAAATGCTCTATCACTACCTTTGTGGATATACTTATAGATATATTTTATACTCTGAATAGATGCACAAAATTCAACATTTATGTGGCAATCAACATCATTCAACATTTTGTATTTAATTAACAAAAATTTATTATATGGTACAACCATTGATTATTAACTGGAATTTCGTTCTTATTTTTAGTTTTATAAATATGATTTTCAGAACTATTGTCTGTTCTTTTATATTCAGGATAACCATATTTTGTTACTGTTGTTATATTACCAAAAGGTTTTGGGAATCGTTTTGTGCATTTGTGCTCGGGGTTCTGAAGACACGGGCTGGTTGCATCGTGAGGTCCATGAAGCATATGTTTAATAATTAATTTTGCAAGTTTTTC
>JAZHPH010000351.1:61074-72143 GCA_037356405.1 Nasonia oneida | reverse complement strand
GTCCAGACAAAAATTGGGTAAGATAGAAGTCTACCTCGCCGTGCTTTCTGTCCTTCCAGGGTCCGACCTCTGGTATTAATCTGTGTGTCCAACGGCCTTGTCCGTTCGTAGTCCATCTTGTCTGCCAGTCTTCGATCGTCTTGGTACGTTCCTCTGTCACAGCGTCTGCCCTCCCTATGTTCGAGCTTTATACGTATAGCCGTTTCCGCTCGCGCGCGAGAAGGTCGATCGGGATCACGCCCGCTATCACGAATATCGCGTTTTCGGATACGGTCCGATACGCACACGCGATCCTTAACGCCCCAGTCCGTTGTACGCTCGTCAGAGCCTTCACCCGCTTTTTGACTCTCAACGCGTCCGCCCATACCTCCGCTCCGTAGAGCATGATCGAGCTGCCTTAGTCGCCGTGTGTGCCCAGAAAGTCAGTTTCGTGTCCAGGGTCACCCCTAGGCACTTGACTTCGTTTCTGGTCATCATTTGTTCCGTGTCCACGTACATAGGTATAATCGTGTCAATCCGTTTTCTTGTGAGTAACAGTAACTCAGTCTTTTGTAATGCGAGTTGCAGTCCGTGGTCCGTCATCCGCGTATTTACACGTCTCATCACCTGGTTCAGTTTTAGCTGCGCTAAATGGGTGCTACGCGCTGTGATTACAGCCGCCACATCGTCTGCGTATGCGACGAGGCACGTGTCGTCCGGCATGTCCAGTCTTAGTAATCCATCGTATAGTATGTTCCAGAAGTCAGGACCCAGGATTGAGCCCTGTGCTACTCCTGCCGTCAGCTGTCTCCGTCGTGTACCGTCCGTTGTCTCATACGTCAAGTATCGGTCCCGTAGATAATCCCTCACAACTCGCACGAGGTAGGCAGGCACCCGGAAGGTTATCTCCAGAGCCCCCAGAATATCTGTCCACCTCGCAGAGTTGAAAGCGTTGCGTACGTCGAGTGTTGCCAAGAGTACCATTGGCCTGGCTCCATGACATATGTCATTTGTCTTGTTTACGATCTGTACTACGTCCGTTATTGCTCCAATTGTTGAGCGTCCTCGTCTAAATCCATGCCGTCGGTCCGAAAGGTCTCCGGCGGCCTCCACCGCCTGCAACAGTCTCGGTCGAAGCAATAGCTCGTACAATTTTTCCGGTGTGTTAAGAAGGCTTAGAGGTCTATAGAAGAACGACGAAGCGGGATCCCCCTTACCTTTAGCGATAAGGACCAGCCGCACGCTCTTCCAGGGACCCCCAAACACTTCCGTCATCAGGCAGCCGTTGTAGAGCTGCAGCAGTGCATCGGGCTGTTCGGCGACGATGATCCGCAGCAGCTCACCAGGCACGCCGTCAGGCCCCGGGGCTTTCCGAGGCTTTAGCTTGGCTGCAGCACTCTCGAGCTCCGCCACCGTGAAAAGTGGGCACTCCATTGCGCTGTCCTCGTCCGTGTCGTTAGTTCTGTCTGGGTGGGATGGAAAAAGACCGTCAACAATCCTCTCCATCGTGTCCGCGTCTTTCGTCTCCGGGGGATTCCAGGCGCCAAGTTTGCGGGTAACAATCTTGTAGCCCTGCCCCCAGGAGTCCGAATCTACTTCGTCCTCCAGTCGTCTCCTGCACTGTCGTTTTGTGGCGTTTATCGTGTGTCTGAGTAGTTTCCTCGCAAGCTTGTGTTGCTGCGAAAGAGCGTCTCTTAGGTCCCTGTTCCTTACGTCTTTTGACTGTCTTCGTAGTCGGTGCCATTCACTTCTGATTTCAGCTATCTCTTGCGTCCACCAGTTAGTCTGCCGTTTGTCCTGTCTGTGTTGTTTCCGTGGCATCGTAGCTTTACAGATACACTGCAGATACTTTTCCAGATCCTTAGCACTCCGTTCAGCCACGACTCGGTCTGTTTTCCCTTGGGACGGATCTGCAGAAGGTATCGCTACGTTCCGCAGTTGTCTCGCGAGCTCGACCCTGTTTATCCGTCCCACGTCCCATCGTGTAGTCCGTCTGTTTTGTCTTCGCCTCGCCGCTGTGTCATTGGTCAAGCTGAAGACAATGTACTGGTGATCACTGGCCGTGTAGTCCTCGATCACTCTCCATCCCCTCAACCTTGTCAGCATACCGTCTTTGGCTAGGGTAATATCTGGTATGGAGTTACCAAAGCCGGGTCGTCTGTACGTGGTCACGTTTCCGTCATTTATTACTTCCAGTTCCAGTCGGGCGGCCATTTGCAGTATGAGTCGTCCTCGTCTGTTCGTTGCTGGGATACCCCATTCGATCGCTCTCGCGTTGAAATCGCCCGCCACGATCACGTCGCCAGAGAGGTCTTTGAGCTTTTCTGCATATTCGCGTGCGCTATTATTCGGGGAAAGGTAGACACTGACAATGGTGACAGTACCGACCCTCACCCAAACATAGTCTTCTCCGGACCCGCTGTCTGTGATCCGCGACGCGTTTATCCCTCGTACCCATACCGCCGCCGTGTTCGTGCTGCTAGCGATCCACGTCGGTTCGGGGAGATTTCTGTATTGCTCGCTTATTACGAGCACGTCCGCGTCCGTTTCCGCCGCAATTTGTGGGAGCAACGCGTGTGCCACGCTGCTCCTGTTCAGGTTGCATTGGAGTATTGTCAGGTCCATTTTGTCTGTTTCGTCTTGTGCTCCATCAGTGCTGCTTTAAACACTGCACACGAGGCCGTGCCAGGCACGTGAGCCAGATCTTGATTGGCTCGCCCCACGCAGAGGAAGCAGGAGGGCGTGCTTGTACACATGCCCCTTTTGGCCGCATTTCCAGCAGTAATTCTAAACTATTACTCAAGTAAGACACAACTACATCAGCTTGTTTTGCAAAATCTAATGTATAATTATCTTTTAAAATTAAAAAAATTTCTTGGTGTTTTATATTAAATGAACGCATTTTCAAAATACTGTTTGTGATCGCAAACAATCGTTCTTAATCAAGAATAAATTTGAAATGACTTTTCATCAGGCAAAACTAAACTACGAGGATTGATTTAAAAACATAAAACTATGTACTTTTGACTTTTACCGCACATTAATAAATAACATCCAGGAATATCCTACTCTAAGCTAAATGAAATACTTTCTGCGAAAAATAATAAAATAATTTAATAACGGTAGTTCTAAACGAAGCTATAAACGATTATTAATGAAAGCACAGTTACAAAAATATCATAACTTGTATTAATATTGTCAAGTTTTGATAAATCAAATAACAAGTTTTATATTACATTATACAATATTTGTATTACATAATGTAATGCGCACAATGATTCTTTTTAATCAGAATAAATTTGAAATGAGTTTTCATCAGACAAAATTAAACTACGAGGACTAATTTATAAAAAAAAAAAAAAAATATTGTACTTTTGACATCTATTGTGCGCAAAAAATAAAAACTAGGAATTATACTCTAAGAAAAATAAATAGTTAGTGAAAATATCAAATCAATTTGATAATTATAGTTATAAACGATTATTATTAAAAATACAGTTACAAACATTATCATCATGTTTTTTTTTGTTATTATAATTATCAAGTTGATATATGTATATATGTACGTATGAATATGTATAAAAATATATATAAATATGTAGATATATATGGGTGCATAGACACACGTGTGTGTGTGTATGCATTTATTTATTTATTTATTACACATGCACATCTTTACACCCTTACGTTGTATAAATAAATATACATATATGACTTTAAGAGTACTTTTATTGAAAAATTCAGAAAATTTTACAAAAAAAGTATATTTATGTTTCTAGTGAAAAATGCTTCCCTGAAGAGCTATGAATTAATTAATTAGTGCTGAAAACCCAATTATTGCCAAAATTGACATATTTGGTTCCCTACCATTTTGGTAAAAATTAATTTAAAAATCTGAAAAAATTCAGGTGCACTGGAAACTGTTTCTGGAACATATTTACCGTAGGTTGAAGAAGCAACAAATTTTTGATCTTTGATTTGACCATGATCGACCTATATATACATATATATATATTTTTGTTATATATAGTATATAAGTGCACGCTAGTAAATACTGTGCCCACATCTCATTTATTATAGTTAAAAATGTAAAATACAATGATCTAACTTATTATCGGTAAAATCGAAAAAGGACATTCTCAAAATGAGGTCAGATTTAGAGGTGGGACAAAAAATATAGACGTCCGCGGGTTTCGGGGGAAACGGATTCGGAAACTAGGCATTCTGACAAAGATTTTCCTACCCTTGAATTTTTTTTCAAGCATTTCTTCGAGTGAAGACAGCCCGTGATCACTTTTTTGATTTTCTGGCCCACTGTGCGCCGCCCGGTCCAAGCTAGTCCTCCCCCACCAATTTATTACAATATTTAATGTAGATTAAACTTACGAAAAATAATCGTTTTTATCTTGTTATTATTCGGCTCCCTGATCAGAATAAAATGATTACAAATAAAAAAACTAAAGAAGAAGCTTTAAGCTTTATTTTCCAATGAAAATTGCTAAAATCAAGTATATTCCCATCAAAAGTTATCAGCAATTTGAGATTTATGAATGATTTCCTTTAAAACTTTTTATTAACAAATGGTATCACTGCGAGGAAAATATATTCATAAAATACAGCATTCAAGAAATATATTAACCAATAAAGAAGTCCTTTGAGGTGCAACCCCGCTTGAAACACGAATTTTGTCCATTATTTTTATTTTGATATTCAAGTGTGATAGCGAATAAAATAACTTCCATTGCAGTAAAAATGTTTCTTTATAGGTGTTCCTGCCAGAAGTTACAGGTCATTTGAGAATTTGAATTATTGAACTTGAAACACGCTTTAGTGGGTATATCTGCAAATTCGGCGAAATTGATTCAATTCTAATGGTTTATCTCCTCCATGCCAATTTTTCAAATTGATAAGAATCATCGCAAAAAAACAGAACCATAAAAAGATTTACTAAAGAACATTTTCACCGCGATAGAACTAATTTTAGTCGCTGCCACGCTTAACGCACGCGTTAGTTCATTTTTCTGCAAATTCGGTGACATTGATGAAATTCTAATAGTTTTCCTCCTCTATGCCAATTTTTCAAATTGATAGAAATCATCGCGGGGAAAACGGATCCATGAAAGAGACTTAATAAAGAATATTTTCACTGTGGTAGAAGTTATTTTAAGTGCAAATCCAGCTGACACAAAATTTTGTCCATTTTTTTTCTATTTGGCCCCACTGTGCGGCGTCTATGTGTACAGGTTGGACGATGACAAAGTCTCGGTAGTGGAAGATAACTGTTTGACTGTCTCCAAATTTGATACTCCGGGGGTTTTTGGGTTCGATAATTACAATTCTGATACCCAAATTGCTAAATTGAAGATGGCGGGTCCAATATGGCATCCTTATAGTTCCTTGATAATCAAAATGGAGAATAAGCGTTCGACTGGCTCATAATTTGATACACAGGGGCACACAGCATATTTCATAGTCGCATATACAATAATTGATAATAATAGTATAAATTTTTCTTAATTCTTGAATAAGTTTATATCTATCAGAACTATTAGGATACTACTTTTCCATTAACGTTTTCCTCCCTTTTCAAATGAAAATTGTTTTTCTGAATTGAGTTGCATAATCGGATCTTTTTTTGAATCTTCCATTGAAACATCTCTACAACAGTATTATTTTATTGGAATCGCAGCTACGGAACAATTAGTGCTCGTGAGGTTTACAAATTGCCGAAATTTTGTCAGTCATATCCTTCTATTGTTTGCATTATTCGTTTTCAGAATAACTGAGACAATTTTCCATTCGTCGATGTCAACTGTGAGTGATCACCTGCCGACAGTCCTTTTCAGGATAGTTGGTGAGTTATTTCATTCTACGTTTACAATTTCCACTGTTCGCTTGCCGACAGTCCTTTTCAGGATAGTTGGTGAGTTCTTTCATTCGAGGCCGTCAATTGTGAGTGAACATCTGCCAACAGTCCTTTTCAGGGTAGTTGGTGAGTTATTTCATTCGAGGTCGTCAATTGTGAGTGAACCAGTCAAACGATTGTTTACCATTTTGTATTGCAAGGGCCTATGCGGCCGCCATATTGGATCCGCCATCATGTTGGATTCACCATATCCGTCCGCCATTTTAAATTTTACATTTTGACATCAGAATTGTATTTATGAACTCCAAAAACCCCTGTGTATCAAATTATGAGCCAGTCGAACGCTTATTCTCCATTTTGAATATCTAGGGACCATAAGGATGCCATATTGGATTCACCATCTTGAATTTAGTAATTTGGATATCAGAATTGTAATTATCGACCCCAAAAACCCCTGAGTATCAAATTTAGAGCCAGTCAAAAGGTTATCTTCTATTTTCAATTGCAAGAGCCTATACGGCTGACATATTGGATCCGCCATCTTGAATTTCATCATTTTTAAACTTGATCCATATTTTATGTCATGAATTACTTTTGCATAAACATTTTTAGTCTGATGAGCTCATTCATTTTGAATAATTTCTGTAATGAAACTAAAGTCCTACATCAAGCCGTTGTATTAAGCCGCCATATCGTGTCAGCCATTTTGAAAATCGAAAAACGCCACTCGACTCCAAAAACTAGACGAAAAAACACAAATTTTGAATCCTTGATTGACTCTTAAAAGTTTAAACAATTCTGGAGAGCAGGAGGGGAAAAAATTTATCCGGGAAAAATCATAGTGAAAAAATTTGGAGACCTTCTTCGGATTTTACAGCCCATGAGGGGAAGATAATCCGCGGAGGAAGGCTCGAGGATGAGGCTGCCGGTCAAGGGGCAATAAACATAGTTTACTAAATTTCTGTATAAACAACGAGATCAAAAATTGTCAAACAAAATTTTAATAAGTGAAAAATGCTGATTTAAAGCAAATTTGAATGACGAAAATCCGATAAGATTTACTCAATGCTTTCACAATACTAAAATAGGCCAAAACTAAGCATTTTTTATCGTTCAAAATTCGTTAGCATCAAATATTTTTGCCTATACAAATATTAATTTATAAACAGTAAGCAATTTTTATTTGTTGGTTATTTCATAAATAAAAAGAGACATTATTTGTGACGGCTGCAGATACAATCTTAATTTTCACATATTCGTTCGTGAATGTAAAATTACGCATGCTCTATGTATTCACGCATATCACAAGGCGTCATCTCCAGATTTGGTCCGGCTGAAAGAGATGCTGCGAATAATCATCACATATAATCTTTTTTTTAAGATATCTGTTTGTGAACGAGAAATGACGACTGCTCTATGTATTAGCGCATATCACAAGACGTGATCTGCAGATTTATTCTGGATAAAAGGAATGCAGCAAATCTTTCAAGATAATTGTTTATGAATGTGAAATTACGCATGCTCAATGGATTTACGAGTTTCACTAGACGTAATCAGCAGATTTAGTCCGTATGATAAAGATCCTGCGAATAATCATTTGTGCAATTATGATCTAATTTTTTAAAGACATCTGTTTGTAAATGTGAAATGTCGCATGCTCTATGTATTCACGCATATCACGATACGTAATCTGCAGATTTCGTCCAGATGAAAGCGATGCTGCAATAATTATTTGTGAAGATACGATCGAATTCTTTACCTATTTTTTGTGAATGTGAAATGAACCATGCTCTATGTATTCACGCATATCACGAGACGTAATCTGCAGATTTGGCTTAAATGAAAGGGATGCTGCGAATAATCATCTCAGCAATTATCATATGGTTTTTTAAAGATATTTGTTTATAAATGTGAAATGACGACTGCTTTATGCATTCACGCATATTACAAGAAGTAATCTCCAGATTTGGTTTAAGTGAAAGGGATGCTGCAAATAATCATCTGTACAGATATGACCATATTTTTAATGGTATCTGTTTGTGAATGAGAAATGACACATGGTCTATGTATTCACGCATATCACGAGACGTGCATATTTACACTGCAGATACACTGCAGATTTGATCTGGATGAAAGTGATGCTGCGTATAATTATTATTGCAAATACGATCTTATTTTTTAAAGATATTTGCTTGTAAATGTAAAATGACGCATGCTCTATGTATTCACGCATATCACGAGATGTATTATGCAGATTTGGTCTGGATGAAAGCGATGCTGCTAATAATTATTAGTGCAAATACGATCTAATTTTTTACATATATTTTGTGAATGTGAAATAACGCATGCTCTATGTATTCACGCATATCACGAGACGTAATCTGCAGATTTCGTCCAGATGAAAGGGATGCTGCAAATAATTATTAGTATTTGTAAATGTAAAATGAGGCATGCTTTATGGATTCGCGTATATTACAAGACGTCATCTGCTGATTTGGTCTGGATGCTGCGAATAATCATCTGTGCAGATATGATATTATTTTTAGAGATATCTTTTAGACAATAAAAAAAGACGACTGCTCTATGCATTCACGCATATTAAAAGAAGTTATCTACAGATTTGGTTTAAATGAAAGGGATGCTGCGAATAATCATCTCAGCAATTATGATATGGTTTTTTAAAGATATCAGTTTCTGAATGAGAAATGACGACTGCTCTATGCATTCACACATATCACAAGATGTAATCTGCAGATTTTGTCCAGATGAAATGGATGCTGCAAATAATTTTTGGTGCAGATACGATCTTATTCTTTACATATTTGTTTGTGAGTGTGGAATGATGCATGCTTTATTTATTTTAACGAGGTGCAAAATCGGGTAGATTCGCGCATCGTTGTAACGCTACGTTGCGCAAGCGCGAGGCAAGATTCGGGGCCTCGCGTATAAGTCGCGGTCCGTCGGACCAGGAGATAGCTTCCGGCCATAGGTGCGAACGCGTCAGCTCTCGTGTGTGAGACTGACGGCATCGAGCGACGACCTATTGCGTGGGAGAGAGTGTGAGTGTGTGTGAGATCGCGAGAAGAAGACGTCCCAGTCAACTCCGGCTACGAGAAGCAAGTACGATACGTCCTGTCGATCAGCGGCCAAACCAGAGGACGTCGGCTCCAGCGAGTGAGCCAGCAACACAACCGGCGCAGAGTGTGTGTGAGTGTGTGGTTTGCGCCTACCGAGAACGGCGACTGCGAGTAAGTAGGGCTGAGCCTTTTTTCTGTCTCGCGTCAGCGGTAGCAGCGGCTACAGCTTTGCGTCTTGGTGCAGCGGCACCGAGTAACGGCCTTCTCGTTCACGCGCGTAAGCTTCGAGAGATAATCTCCACGCCGAGTCGACATTGAGGTGACTCGGCGCACGTTTGTATAGAGAAAATATTGGCCGCACAATATATCATTATTTTATTTGATTTTAATCGGAATTAGATTTATTTTCCTGGCTTGTTCTCTCCCGTTCCCTACGTGCTCATCGCGAATACCGCCGCCTCCGCGGGCGTTGCAACAAGCGGTTGCAAGGCAAAACTGAGAAGCCGGCTCCGCACAGGAGAGTGCGGAGAGGTAGCACACGTGTGAGCACGACGTTCGCGAAGCAGCTCTAGCAGCGAGCTGCGTTGCAACGCGGGTAAATCACGGACGTTGAGAGAGTTCTCCGTCGCACCAAGAGATTGTGATCCAGTTGAATATCACCGAGTTTTCCCCCAAAAGCGAACCCCGTTACAGTATTCACGCTTATCACATGGCATTATCTGCATATCTAGTCCGGATGAAAGTGAAGCTGCAAATAATCATCGGTGCAGACATGATCTTATTTTTCAATGAGAAATGACGACTGCTTTATGCATACACGCGTTTCACAAGACGTAATCTGCAGATATAGTCCAGAAGAAAGGGATACTGCGAATAATTATTCGTGCAGATACGATCTTATTTTTCACACATTCGTTCGTGAATGTGAAATGACGCATGCTCTATAGATTTACGCATTTCATAAGACGTCATCTGCAGAATTGGTCCGGATGAAAGCGATGCTGCGAATAATTATTAGTGCAGAGACGATCTTATTTTTTAAAGATATTTGCTTGTAAATGTAATATGACGCATGCTCTATGGATTCACGCATATCACGAGACGTAATCAGCAGATTTGGGGTTGCTGCGAATAACCATCTGTGTAGATATGATCTTATTTTTAATGATGTCTGTTATAATAAAACGTTGATAATAAAATATGCACATTAATTATCAATTATTTAAATCAATATTTATCTATAAATATTTTTATCCGCAAACATCAACATTAAAATATTTATTTATATGTATATAAAAAAATAATTCACGTATTGCCATAGCTGTATACAAATATTTTCTCACTCTTGTACAAAATTAAAAGTGCATCTTCTAGAATCTCAAAGTGATTGAAATTTGTGTAACTCAGATCCCGACGATAAGCATATATGCACTATCACCTCACATAATAATGCATAACTAATAAAGGTTTAGATAACATTATATCTTGTTTCTTAAGTAAATTTTCTCTGGCCAAATACAAGAATAAAAATCATATAATTAATAATGTTATTGTAGGAGCTTTAAAAATTATTAGGTTATTTTTGAAAGTATATATAATTTATTTACTCTGTTCTGTGACATCAGTATGTATCTTAGTAATGCAAGAGATCAAAGTTTTATGATTTCTTTGCTAATTATCCAGTGCAAGCAATGAATTGTCAATTATATATTATCGGAACACTGCATTTTAATAAGTTATTAAAAAGATGCATATTTCTATTAAGAAATACCCATGCAATATCAACTTTTTATTGCAAAAAAGTCTTTCTTTTTATGCAAAAAACGCTTCCCTGAGGAGCTATAAATTAATTCAATAATGCTAAAAACCTAAAATTTTCCAAAATTGTCATCTTTGGCACCATGCCATTTTGGAATAAAGTAATTTAAAAATCTGAAAAAATTCAGGGACATTGGAAACACTTTTTAGAACATACTTACCGCGGGTTGCAGAAGAAAAAAATTTTGGCCGGCTGATCTCACAGAGAATCACCCATATATATATATATATATATATATATATATATATCAAGGGGCGCGGTAGCCCCCGATTCCAGTATAAGTTTTTATATACTGTGCCATCGGGGAGCAGCGCGACCCTATTATACT
>JAZHPH010000351.1:0-51076 GCA_037356405.1 Nasonia oneida | reverse complement strand
TGCGAATTTTTATTTTTACAAGCTTTTTAATCTGGAAACTCGATTTTTCTTGAGTTTCCAGCCGCCATGTTGGAACTGCCATATTGGATTTTGCAAAGGCGCACACGGAATCTGAAAGTAGATGTCCTAAGTTTCAAAATGAGCCCTCGGGCGATTTTTTTGGTCACTCCAAATTTTGGACACAGTACTGATCCGGTTGACATGGATCGTCCCATATATATATATATATATATATATATATAATATATTATATATTATATATATGAGGCATTATTTGTCAACCGGACACCCCCTGCTCTCCAGAATTGTTTAAACTTTTAAGAGTCAATCGAGGATTCAAAGTTTTTGTTTTTTCGTCTAGTTTTTGGAGCAGAGTGGCGTTTTTCGATTATCAAAATGGCTGAGACAATATGACGGCTTACTACAATGGCTTAATGTAGGACTTTAGTTTCATTACAAAAATTATTCAAAATGAATGAGCGCATCAGGCTAAAAATGTTTATGCAAAAGTAATTAATGTCATAAAATATGGATCAAGTCTAAAAATGGTGAAATTCAAGATGGCGGATCCAATATGATAGCAGTATAGGCTCTGGCAATTGAAAATGGAAGATAACCGTTTGACTGTCTCCAAATTTGATACTTAGGGGTTTTTGGGTTCGATAATTACAATTCTGATATCCAAATTGCTAAATTCAAGATGGCGGGTCCAATATGGCATCCTTATAGTCCCTTGATATTCAAAATGGAGAATAAGCGTTCGACTGGCTCAATTTTACAACACGGGACTTAGGAAAATTCAGATCCAGGACTTTAAATTTGAATAATTTGCAGTCGTAGAACGTTTACATTGTGGTTCCTTGTTTTCGATAAATAATTCAAAAGTTTTTGATAGTTGCGAGCGAGCATTATCTAAATTCTGTGGCAAATTGAATAAACTGCATTAAAATTTAAATCGCGAGTGAATAATTAACCCGAAAGCTCCTGATCCCGCTATCGCGCACTTCTCTCTTTCTCTCTCATAATTAGAGACTCAATTAGCCCACCATATTCGCGATAACGACATTACAACTAGAGTAACGTCTTTACCACAAATTTCTCGGAAGTTTACGGAATCAACGTTAAAGAGTTTATATATACTAAAATCAGTGCGTGTAACGAAAACAGTGCAATTTCGAAAGATTTTCCGGTGGCTACTGGAGGCCGTTCTATTAAACAGATCGCGAAGGTAGTCAAGCACCGACAGCGCTCAGCTTCGCGCTCTGAAGCTTTGTCCTCGTCCGTGCTTATGAAAGCAAAATAACCCGTAGAATTACTGTCCGGTGACAGCTTTCAATAGCTTAGGACATAACAGCAGATACGCTTAAATTTGCGTTATCTGATCGTATTCGAAATTTTACAAGTTTAAATTAGGTAACGAAATTTTTCTAATTTATTTTGACAAGAATTAGAATTTTTTCTAAGTCTAGGACTGATACGCTTTATGATGCGATATCGTGCCTAACTCGAAATTTTTATAAGTGTAGAAATATTCGAAAATATTCTAAGTCTTTTACCTGCTCAAGGCATAAGTTGCCCAAGAGCAGGGACTTGGCGCTTTAGTTGCGCTGGCGCTTAAGTTGCGCTTCGGCTAGTGAGCTCATACTGGCCGTGCGGGTCCTTTTATAGGCCTCGGAGCGAGCGGGGTCGTGCTGCCGAAAATACTATCTCATTCACACTTTCACACAGACATTCACACCTATGTAAAAAAACCCATTCATACAAATAATTTATAATATGCGCGCGCTACGCCGCAGCCGCCGCTTCTCCTTCTCTTGCGACGCTGCGCTCGCCGCTTCTATATACATATATATATATATATATATATATATATATTGGTGTGTTGCGCGCTCTCCCTCTTCTTTCGGTGTTGCTGCTACCGCCGCTCGCTGGCTCGTGGCGCTGCTGAAGTTGCGCTGTCAGCTGTAGTGCGGGCTCATCCTAATCGAAAATGGGGGAGCGCGACATTCGCGTAAAATCTAAAAATGTAATCAATATATTTTAGTTTTTATTCTGTATAGTTTTTGCGGAGCTTGTACGGGGCGTTACATGTATGATTTATGTTATAAGTTTTTGCAAGAGACATATATTTACGATTCCTCGACCTCGGTAGGAATATTTGTAACAATAAAATCAATATTTATGATTTTTTTGGCAATGATCCAAGTGACGCAATTTATTTCTATAAGCAAACATGTATTTAAATAATTTATTACTAAGCTTTGAATTTTTAGTCAATGATGGACATTAAGGAACAATTTTCTCCAACGGTGACTTTCTTTTTTTTGATGTTTACTATTTTTGTGATTTTTTAGGAATGGTCCAAGCAATTCATAAGCTTTGCCACTGGCTTTAAATATGAATTTTAATCACAATCGCACGAATTTATGGATATCTTTATATATATATATATATATATATATATATATATATATATATATATATATATATATATATATACACCCTATTACATTAACTTAAAATTCTAAGATACGCTTATTTAATTTGTTATTATAATTAAATAATACAATTTTTAAATAGTAATACCTTATTTAAATATACATGTATTAAAACTAGTAGATATAACTACTATTATAAAATGTTGGTTATATTAAATAGATTCATTTACACTCTGCAGTATAGTTAATTCTTATGGAACATTTTTAAAATAGTGCTTTTTGATTAGTTGATATTTTTCAATCCGACAATCTAATGGAACTATTTCAAAAACGTTCTACAAAAATTAATTATCATCGAAGATACATCTAATATTTAACAGTATATTTAATAATGACACATCGAATGATTAAATATTATTTTAATCAATATGTAAATCGCGAGCGAAGCGAGCGTTCCTTGCTAGTTTCAATTAGGACTTTATTTCTTATACTGTAAGATCGATATCGCAACTTAAATTACTTGTAGCTCTGTCGACAGCCTGGAGTGTCGTAGCAGAGTCCAGCTTGAGTAACAAATGTAGAGTGTTCAACGCCTCGTAATCGGGTGTATTCGTTAACTCCGCTGAGCTACTTATTGTACGTACTCATCATTTTCGTGCTTACGGGCTTATTGTTAAATATTACAATACGTCTCAGGACGTATCACCCCTCAAACAAGCTGGTTGCCTATTGGTACAGTAGCAACTTAATTTTACAATAGATTAACAAACAATTTTGATTATTCAAATACTCAACTCATTTAGTTCTTAGCAACATCCTTTACTTTTCATTAAATCCTAGAATAATCGATTTGAATTCTGACGTAGTTGTTTCTGCTCGTATTGTTTTGTTTAATTTATTATCAACATTAACATTATTAAATATACTATTCTTAGTGGTTACATAACTTAAATGACAAAGAACATTAGTTTATTTAAAATTAGAAATGAAATTTATATTATACCCTAATCTATTACCTAAGATCCTAGCAATATATCAAACATATTAATATAGATGTCATATTATTTACGTAGAATATCAGTAAAGGGTTTGAATATTTACCAATTATAATTAAAGCTGCCTATTCTAGAATGGCTTTAATGAAAATAATAATATATTCGATTCTGGTTTAGATTTTACTTTTGATTGTATTGGTTGATTTGTATAGGTCTTTGAATTGGGTGGATGGATAGGAATAGCAGGGGATATTTCTTTCTTCGGGCTAATAGGATTTTTTATCACTATTTCTTGTAGCTAGATATCTGGAGAATTTGTCGTTGGTGTCCGCCTTTTATCGTCATTTACTATCGTATCGTTTCTTTTTATTACAATTCATAAATGTGTAATAGAGCTGAATATAGCTCCTAGCAGATGAAGCGTCCATCCATACATTGCATGTAATGTATATCCTCGTATTATAATATCTATTGTCAATTTGCAGATATGGATGATAAAAAATAACATTATTATTGCTGAGCTGATTGATCCAAATTTGACCAATTTGTCTATAAATCGATCCCAGGTGCTTTCATCAATATTCATGAACGTATTTTTGGTTAATAGATTGGCTATTAGACCTCCTCGAATTGTTTCTTCTCCTTGCATTTCTTTGGCTATCGTGTTAAGTAAGGATGTTCTTTCCATTGGAAACATTATATGCTGCTGTAGTTTTTAAAGATCTTCTTATCAATAAATTCCACTGGTTGCCAATTAACTCAATTTTTCTGGTAGCCATGCAATTTTGGTTGACGGTTTCAAAGTCTTGATGATGTTATTGCTTTTTCTTGGCGCCGGCATGAGTATTATCCAATTATCGCCAATTTAAAAATATTAAGGTACAATAGAGTTGCAGTTTATCTGCGTACCTTTCTCTAACAGTACATGGGTTTTTGGCGTAAGCAACATTGTTTTGTTTCCTAATGAGACTATCAGTTGTGTATAACAATAGTCAGTATGATAAATCTTTACTTCGACTGGCGTGCACTTAATTGGCGGACTACCACGGTGTGCCGAGCGCGAGGCGAGCTTGGGCTCTAGCGCTTATCAGTTTCGGCCTGGCCGCCGATCGGGACAGACCTTTCGGTCTCTTGTTAATACTTTAATATAATTTATCATTGATTTAGTAGCAAGTGTTCAATCATTGACTTTACCCTGGTCTATCCCTTATCTCTAGTCTCCTGCCTTAACTCTAGTCAGAGTACAGATGGTAGGGCTCATACTTCCCTCCAAAGTGGTAACCCCGTCTTGAATTGCGCAATCATCGAGTCATCGTGCGTCTGCCATTTTCGACGCCGCACGACATTTTGTCAAGCCTCAACAACGAGCTC
Organism: Nasonia oneida; assembly: GCA_037356405.1. NCBI lineage: Eukaryota > Metazoa > Arthropoda > Insecta > Hymenoptera > Pteromalidae > Nasonia > Nasonia oneida. Next base: position 46,272 of record JAZHPH010000351.1, on the reverse strand, counting down.
GCGCTCTTCGTAGCTCGCCTCGGCTTTTTCTTCTCGGCGACCAGTAGCCTTTCGCTCTATTCGAGCTTTTATCACTCTCGTCGGATTTTACACCGACTTATTCTTCGCCTCACGCCGGCCTCGCACAGCCGCGCGACGACAAATTTTATCTTTTTGTCGACCTTTACATCGACATCGCCACGTCTCGCGTTAGTCTTTTACAACCACGCAGACGCTTTTATTCTTTTCACCGATTCTGCGCCCCGCGTCGGCCATTTGTAACCGCACGTCGACGCTTTTGCCGCGCTGCAGTCCGAGACTTTCAGCTCACGACCCCGTACGACTACGAGACCAGCGAACGATAGCACACGACCACGTACATCAGCAGCGCAGCACCTGCGGCAATATCACCGGCGGCTTCTAATCAGCGCATCGAGCCATCGTCGCCGCGACCAACATCATCGCCCCGGCGCCTCGCAGTCGGCATCATCATCGCCAGGATAGGTGTATCCTTTCGCGAGGTCGAGTCGCTCTTCTCATCGCGCCTCGCGAAACCTGTCACTTGGCGCCGGAAACGCCGTCGCGCCGCGCAAGACCGCCATTTCGCGCTACACATCGTACTCCGCGCTTCGCTCTCGAACGTCTCGCTGTCTCTCTCGCTTTCGCGCCCAGTCGGCCATTATAAGCCGCGCGTTGCGCGCCCAGCATCCGTGCCAGCGAGCAGCCGCCCAGCAACACCAGCAACGAAAGGTTCGGCAGCGCCTCGCCATCATCACCAGCACGCCAATGTCTCGCTAGCCATCATCGGCCCGATGCAACGCGGCCTACATCACCAGCAGCACCGCCGGCTCGTCCAGGAGGCCTCGCTCCGGCCCCTTTCACCACCATTGCCGCGGAGAGGCTCCGCGAGGCCTGTCAGCGCCCATGCAGCAACAGCAGCAACCTCGCAGCCGCCGACGCCAGCATCATCTGCGCGGCCCGCCGGCGCCCTCTCCAGCGACGCGCTAGCAGCTCCGCAAGCCACAGCCCCGCCAGGTCCGCGCATACATCACCCGCGCGCGAGATGCGAGTCGCTTTTCTTTTCGCTCTCGCTCGCCGAGGCCTGGTGCAGGGCACATCTTCGCTGTCGCGAGCACATTCGGGCGCACGCAAAATCGCCTTCGCTCGCTTTCCTCTCATGCGCCATTCATCGCCTTGACACGCGCGTAAAGGTCAAGGTCGCACCGAGCCGACGCACGTCGCGCGTTTGTTGCCAAGACGGCCATTTTCAGCCGTCCCAGCAACGCCGCATTTCGCGCGCGCCACATCACGCGCCCCATGCGTGACCGATCTCACGATCTCCGCCGATCGCGCGAGTGGAAGGCGCTCGCCAACACGTCGCAGCGCTTCACATGCTACGCACCGTCCAGCAGCTCTAACCGCATCCTCGGCGCCGACGTGCGGGCGCTTCCCGGCAACCGAGGATGTTCAGCGAAGGACCCGCTTCAACGCCGTCGACCCTGGGGCTCCGAGTCGCCGGCTACCGTATCGACAACATCGCTGACGTCGCTTGGATGCTATCCAGGCAGTCATTGTTTTTTTTTTTTTTTTGACGTACATCGGTTCACAGGCTTTCTGCGGACGGACTCCTGGGTCTACGTCAAACCAGCCTATATGGGACCTGGCTTCTCCGACCTTGCGTCATTCCGTCATCGCAGGCTGAACATCTGAGCACCGCAGCCCTCTACATCCACGGTACAGGCGCCGCGTCCAGCTTCCTCATCGCATCGTTCCGCGGGCATTCCGCCCATGTCACTGGTGGGGGAGTAGCTGTGGGGGTCCCCTCCGGGCACCACCTTTGGACCGACGCGCCACCTGGCGGACTACCACGCCGTGGCGAGCGTGAGGCGAGTTTGGGCTCTAACGCTTATCAGTTTCGGCCTGGCCGCCGATCGGGACAGACCTTTCGGTCTCTTGTTAATACTTTAATATAATTTATCAATGATTTAGTAGCAAGTGTTCAATCATTGACTTTACCCTGGTCTATCCCTTTCCTACCTTAACTCTAATCAGAGTGCAGATGGTAGGGCTCATACTGCCCTCCAAAAATATACCCAAGTTTTTGCATCATGTTGTAGGCGAATTCATCGGGTGAAATGGATGCGAGAGACAAGAATTTCTGAATAACGTTTCCTTCTAATTCACATTCTTCTTTTAGCATATTTAAATATAAATTTCTAAACTGACACCCTAAAATTTTTTTCTATGTATACAAATTTTGAATTTACATATGTAAAAATATAAAAATTAACTATAGGCTTCAGATTAAGCATATCTTCCCGAAATAATAACTGATTATCAATTTCTTCGAAGATGAATAATTTCGGATGTTCTGTTTTATATAAAATCCTACCGCAAATATTAATCTTTTCTCTGATGGATAACGCGAATGATATTTCATTAGTACTTATTGTATAAACTGTCTCGTGATTTTGTGAAATTAATTTTGTAGCTACTCCTCCATATAGTATGGAGGAGTAGCTACAAAATTATACTTATTTTTGAAACAACTATCAGTATTTATTACTGACCAAAACGTATGGCTAGCTTGTATATCAATACAATGCTGCTCCGAGAATTTACATACTGTCCCTGAACTTAATCTCATTTTATCATTATCTAAACTTACATCTGCATATTCCTTTAAAACTGTAATTTGTATAAGTCCCTGTACTAAAACATCACTCCATGAACTAAAACTATCTGAATATGCTGCACCTGTGTATTTCTTTTCTTTAATACTTCCTGCAAGTTTTATTCCTGTTGATTTGGTTAAGTTTACTTTAAAATTAGCTATAGTATGGAAATTATCATATTTGAATATTCCCGTTTCATGGATTGATTTACAATTTTTATGGCTTATATCATAAATATATTCTTGTACGCCTTGTTCTACCTCACCTATATGGCTGAACATTCCGCAATATATCGTACGCTTAATTTCTATCTTACATTGTATTACTCTTACTTTTCTAAATTCTGCCAATTGTAGTAGTTGTATGGTGGCGTTTGTCGCGTTTACATCTTCTTGATGGAAATCGCACTTCCCTGAATCAAGTAGAGAATACGTGGTAATGATTGGATCAGATGCCCCACAATCGAATCCTACTATAGCTTGACTTGTTTTAAGAATTGCAAAAATTTAAATAATTCCAGAAATCATTGTGTCCAAATTTCCTAGAAAAAAAAATATTTTAGAATCATGTATGGCAATGGTTTGTTTTCCGTTATAATTTATAGTTACGTTACTATTTTCATTTACTTTTATTATTTTGTATGGCCCTAGGTTATGATTCTTTTTAAATTTACCAGGTTTTGGTTCTTTTATCAACCATACCTTATCGCCTATTTTTAGTTCTATTGGATTTACGTAACGATCATAATATTCTTTCAATTTCATTTTTGAATTAATCAAAATTGCTCGAGCAATTATTGTAATTTCTTTTAATTTCGTTACTAAATTTTATAGTAGGGTGCCAAATTTATTTTGGGCTCTATCCTGCATGTATACGCAGAATGTGGTCACATTCAAAAATCGCTAAAAACGGTTTTTGGCTCTAACTCGGATTCTATGCAACACACTTTTTACCGTAACAAACAAATTTCAAAACGCTTCTACATAAACAACAACCCTTGAAATGATTTTTGGTACATATAATTAAATAAAAATTTCGGTGTGACACGCCCTATCTGGCCCAAAAGCTTTAATTGATTGCCTGACGCTCGCGTGAACGCTCGTTATATCAAAGATGTAATTACTATGAATTTCGTTAATTGATCTTGTATAAATAAAATATATTTATTGTTATTTTTAGTAACATTTACCGGTCTGACTATGTCCATAGCAATTTTATCAAACGTTTTTAAAGGCGTGTCGATGATAGTCATAGGTTGTTTAGTTTTCATTCTTTTCAGCTTACTACTTTGACACTCCTCTTATCTTTGTATCCATTTTTGAATATCACTTTTAAATTTGTCTAATAATACTTATCTTTAATCCTATTATACGTTCAATTAATACCAGAGTGTTCCCCTATTTTAGTCGCGTGTAACATTTCGAATATTGTATCTCTTTTATCAATTTCTATATAAACTATATTATTAAAACAAATAATAACTTTAATATTCGTATCCTTAAAAATATCTTCTTCAATTTCCTCCCAACTTATATTTGTTATTTTCATTTCTTTCGATACGCTAAATATCCTATAATTCTTTTGCAAACATATAGTTCTTAATAATTTAAATAAATTAATAAGCTTTGTTTTAATTGTTCTTGCCGATTCAGCTGTATTTACACATAATACAAAAATGTTATTCTTTACATTTTCTAATACCTCAATCTCATTACTATCTAGATTTTTATCCCAATAAATTTTTCTATTTTTTAATAATTTTGCTGTATTTTCATCTAGTGATTCACCCAAATTGTTAATTAAATATATCATATTATCATTTCGGAATGAGATTGCGTTTTTGGAGTATACTTCATTTTCTTGTTTACTTTCCTGCCTTTCAACGTCACACGCACTTATATTCTTCAGGTTATTAATTTTTCTTCGTTTACGGTTTTTTATCATCTACTTTTTTTATTGATCTTCATTGGTCAATTTTTGGCTAATTTATTCTCTTGTAGCTTTTTCTGAGCTTTAGTTATAACACATATTCCAACTTCTGCCACTGGATTTCGTGACAATGCATCTGCATTCGTATTTTGCTTCCCAGCTTTATATATAATTTCATACTCATAGTCTAACAATTTTAATTTCCATTTTTGTACTCTTTAATTATTATCTGCTGATTTTAATTATACCAATGGCTTGTGATCTGTTACAATTACAAATTTATTACCATAGATATAACTCTTGAAAGTTTTTATGGCATACATAATTGCCAAAGCCTCTTTCTCATACGTCACATATTTCATTTCAGCTGGTTGCAATAATCTAGATGCATAAGCTATAGGTCTGTCTTTGCCTATTTCGCCTTGAGAAATAACACATCCTAGGGCGCATTGACTTGCCATGCCCGTTTCATTTTGTTTATTGGTGAACAACTAAATTTTCTTTTTATATATATTAGAACGTCACACAAACACTATAAGTACAATGAAACGGGCATGGCAAGTGACGTAATAATTATCTTGAGAGTTGTTCTTTGCTTCATTACGATTAAATATAATAAACTTGACTTTGTTTGATTGATCTCAGTTCTATTCTATCTGTAATTTTGTTGCGGAATATATCAAACTCGCCTAACCTTTTACTTTTTTAAAAGTTAATTTTTTTTAGAGATTTCAATCCTTTTTAGTAAATGTTTTTGAGTATTTCACATTCAACGTAGTAAAAATAAAATATAAGCATCTTTAGCACCTTTCGACCACAGCTTTTTGGTAACATTTTTATCACTAACATGAAATCACTGATTGTTCTGATATACATCACCCTCGAATTATATCTACACCTAGACACCAAAAACCACGGTACGAACTACCCAGACCTTATCATCGGCCACCCTATACACCTAGACGCCGTCCTCGTATGATTCATTTACCAAGAAACCAAAAACCACGGAGCGCTCCACCTAGACCTCGTCATCGTCCACCTTGTACACCTAGACACCGCCCTTGAATGATTTTTATACCTAGACACCAAAAACCACTGAGCGCTCCACCTAGACTTCGTCATCGGCCACCTTGTACACCTAGACACAGCCCTTGAATCATTTTTACACCTAGACACCAAAAACCATGGAGCGCACAAGCTAGACCTCGTCATCTGCCACCCTGTACATCTAGACACCGCCTTTGAATGATTTTTACACCTATAGACACCAAAAACTACGGAGCGCACCACCTAGACCTCGTCATCGGCCACCCTGTATACCTGGACACTACGTTCAAATGATTTTTACACATAGACACAAAAATGAATTGATTTTAATGAAATAAAATTAAAATATAAAAAATACATAGATTTTTATACATACAAGTAATTGTCTGACAGAGTCATTGCAATTATCAGTAATAAATATATACATATAAATAGTCCAAATATATATAATACTAATTGTTTGTCTAAGTCATCGACACTATAAAAACTATTTATAAAAGAGTTATTGTTTGGCTAAGTTATTGTCATTATAAAATTCAAACATATAATACTGATTGTTAGTATATATACATAGAATTAAAATCGAAAAATATGATTAAATTATAAGATATGTAATGCGGGCGTTGTTATTGGAATATTTATGTTTAATAATGACGAAAGTCTTATCCCTGTATCTTTCATCTTTCTGTAGATGAATTTTTAGACGATGTCTAGGTGCTAGGATGACCCCTGATCGAAGGGACATCATCTACAAGGAAAAGCACCATATACATCGAATGTACTGAAAAAAAACGTGTATCTTCTTGTAGACGATGTCAAGGTGCCGAGATTACCCTCATATCGACGCGAATTCGTCTACAAGGGAGAACACTACACAAACATGAGATATACCGAATAACACTCCTGACTTCCTGTAGACAATGTTCAGATGTCAGGATGACTCACAGGTCGGCGCGACATCATCTACAAAGAGGAGCATCGTATATAAATCGAATGTACCAAATAAAATCGTAACTTCTTGTAGATGATGTCATTGTTACGAGGAAAAGTATCGGTTATAAATGAAATGTACCGAAAAAGAATCGTAACTTCTTGTAGACGATTTCTAGGTGCCAGGATGACTCCCTGATCAACGGGACATCGTCTACAAGGGAGAGCACCGGATATACATTGAATGTACCAAAAAAACTATATGTATATCATATCGTTTGAATAGTCCTTATCATGATTATTCTCAGCATCATCTGATCTGTACCACATCCGAAAATTTTCATTTAACATTTTTATACATCTAAACTTGTACTATTAGCGTGTGAAAAAAATTATATTTTTCTGTTTTAAATAAGAAAGAAACATGTACGATTTATGCCACTAGTATCGTATGTATAGTATAGTAGCCACTAGTATCGTATGTATAGTATACCTATGTACTATTATTAGTACTCAGGATATATTCCTTTGAAACGTCGGAATAGTAGACAATTTTAAAATTTGCTTGTAGTAATTATTCTGATCCTTAAGTTTCAAAATACAACGAGCATTAGAGTTCTTGATTATTATAAAATTAGCTTAAGTCCACATAGATTTCGTTTACTGCATAATATTTATGTAACAACCATACAAAAAGAGGTACAAAGGCTTTAATATGGCTTTGTTGGAATATGTTTTGTATTTTGTTGTAAATCTGCTAGACAGGCAACTTTACGCTAAATTAATTCGTCGATGACAATGCTTTATGGAAATCATAACCCTTGTTTGACCGGTACGCCCATCTTATTGCTCGCGCAATAATGAATTAAGTTTACCCATGGATCGATAGTTATTACTAACAGTGACAGGTTAATCTAACGAGTACAATTTTGCTATATCTTCAACCTAACGCTAACCAAACCTCCTATTATAGTCACGTATCACCCTGTATGGCACATATAAACATTGTTGTGTATTTTTTTACATTAACCTTAAATTTGTTTATAGTTTTAATTTTGTTAAACATTTAGAAAATATAAACATAAAATTAAATTATTTATTTTTTAAATTGATATAAGATGATATAAGATGCGTAGAATGCAAATAAACTGTACTAAAAATAAAATGTAGCATTACTTTTCTATATTTTATTCTAAATTTGAATGATTTTTAGAGGGTATTTGTATTGACAGTATTTTGTACAACTATATAATAAAAATATATAAGCTTAAATTTCAGGGCCATCTGCAAGCAGTTCTTCTTTTGAATTAGTCACTTCTTATTAACTTAAATTTTTATTTTTGTTCACTTACCGTTTTCTTTACAAGATCTTGTAAGAACCCATTTCGCTTTTAATTATTTTGTTTTGTTCAATTATTATATTTGCAAGACATCTTTATATATCTTTAGAGCAATTGAGTTTCCCGCCTACGTAAATGACAAAAGCAGCCGAGAGCGTATTTTCAAAAGTATAAAGCTAACGTATTTACTTAAGCCATCGCTTGAATAATTACTCAAAATGTTACCTATTTTAATTAAAAAAAAAAATAAATAACAAGAATAAGTTATTACTTATAGAAATATTAACTTAATTAATGTCTTGATTGAAAAATCCAAAATAACTGAAAAAAATTAAACCTAAATTATATATTAAAATGCCCTGTAACAATGCAATTTGACTTGTGCACAACGGCCACGAAGATACCGCTATGTCACCAAGCGTTTTGTTCTAGCTACTTAGCTATCGCGCCATGGCTATCCCTCGATGATGCTGGAGTCGACGACAAACGTTAGTCATCGGTGCAATGTCGACTCCGTGCAATGCAGCCGGGCTGCTGTCGTATATAACTGCGCGGCGAGCGAAGCTCGCTATGCTTTCTCCACGCGCAGTATTACTTGACAGCCGACAATAACGACGGTGTTGTGGCCAAATCCCAGCACAACCCTATCGAGTTCGCAAACTAGGGGAGAATTAGTCGGAATTCTACAAGTACAACGCGCACACTTGTTTGAATAAAATATCGTATATTGTCGTGAAGTTAGATAATAAACGCGCCGAGCTCATTCGACGGTGTGCTGGGTAGGTGGCGTCTCTCCTAGCTGAGTTGCTTTCCGGGATGATCCTATGGCAACTGCTGTTGGTGCTAAGCTGGACCGAATGATCCAGCTGAAGATCCTCGGTGTTTGGGTGAAACTCTTCGTGATGCTCGAGTACTCTACGGGAATATGTTTGCCGATATTTTCGCGCACGTGTGCAAATGTGTTGCAAACCCGAATCTTTTGGTACGACTTGGCAACGCCGCGCTGTAGTCCGAGCTGGCCTCGCACGACCAAACGAGCGCGCGCAATTTGAATTCGCGACCGCTCGTTACAGTCCATACATCAAAAGCACTGATCATTGATTAAAATCTATTTTTTTTTATTTTTTATTAATAAACATTACATATTAATGATGAAATGGGATATAATTTTTATTTGTAATTATAATTTATTATTATTTACACTAACCAGTATAAAATGCAAGTTTAAGATCATGTCATACCATTATTCAAACTACATATTATTGAACAATAATTAATGTTTATATTCAGGGAAATGGGAAGAGGGCAATAGGGCAGTATGTTCATTATCACTAGTGTTATTAGTACTTACAGCAATCATGGAATCAGTGTTTATATTACAATCTAAGCTAAAATTATTATCTAATGAGCTTCTTTTAATTTGATGCATGTGTTTAAGGTTGAACCCGTGCATATTCAAGAAGGTTTCTTGGCCCTCTGAATGAGAAGTGATTTCTTCACTTGCAAATACGCTATTTTCGATGTTAGGTGGGGATGGATAATAACCTCGCTGACTGTTTGGCAGTTGATCTGTAGATTCCTCATATTGATGCAAATCAGTTGACAATTCTGATTGAATGGCTGGTAACGTTTGATCCAATGCACCTTGACATACCTTAGCCTCATTCGTCCACAGGGCTGATTGTTGTTGAGCTTGAATAAATGCATCACTAGAAAATAACAAGATTATACGAACCTAACAATACTACATAACTATTTCTATAAACAAGTACTCATTTTGGAAGACAATTTAATTTTTATAAAATATGCGAAACTGATATCCATCTTTGGTAGATAACAATAACATTTAAATTTGAATAATATAATTTCAATGTTTATAATAAATCCAATTTCAAAGTATATAAGAGCTGCCAGACGCGCTACATATAACTTTGGTTTTATTCTACATATAAATTTGTCTTGGTCAATATTAGAATTCGGGTCCTCGGCATGGTAATTCGTCATCTTACAACTTAAGCTATTTTTGCTTATACATAGGAATTATAAAATATCAAGAATATACTTATTTTATTCGTTTAGTTATATTTAAAAGAGAAGTGTTATTATTCATCTAGAATTCCTTCGAATTTCCTCAAGTCAAATGGATTTACTATCGTTGAAAAAATGAATCAAAGAAAAATATATTAAAAATGTACTAATGATAAAGAAAATATAAAATTCAAATTATTTCAACATATTTCAAGATAGAAATCGAACTGAAAACATTTTTTTTTATAACTGTAAATAGCTTAAATACCAAAAAAGTAGCGAATTGCAATGCTTAGAACCTAGATTATAATCGACCAGAATAGTATAATTCGATAGAAGTGCGCAAAAGTTAATTTAACGTGAGGGTGTCGAACATTATTTTTCTTAACACGTGCATGAAAAAGACCCATTTCCATGCATCTAAAGTGAATGGCAAGCGGTTTATTTCGAGCGTGCGGGAGGGTTTTTACATGCACTTGTCAAAAAAAGTACAATGTGTAACAAAGGAGGGAGGGCAATTTCTACCTCGGGTGAGATTTGAGCAAGAGTCGAAGTCGTGGGCGCCTGCGGATTATTTTTCTGCACATAATTTTTCTATATTTTGAGAGAAGAAACGTATACTCAAAATCGCACATTCTCCGACTTTAACACGCGTCTCTCTCTCGCTCTCTCTCTCTCTCTCTCTCTCTCTCTCTCTCTCTCTCTCTCTCTCTCTCTCTCTCGCTCTTAAAAGTTTACAGAGACAAAGCGTTTTATTACTTCGGAGGCAAGATTTAATCATGTTCACTCGGATCTTATAAGATCTTTTGCCTGTAGTCACGGTTCCACTCATCTCTTCACCATCATTGACCATTATGCCAGATGGCATGAGAATATTCCTATTGCTGACATCACTGCAGCAATAGCAGCTCGTGCATTTTACGACAACTATATTTGCCGTCTTGGCGCCCTAACGACTATCACCAGTGATCAAGGTGCATAGTTTAAATCCAAAATTTTTACCGGACATCTGTCAATCCTTGGAGCAAAAAGGATTCATACAACATTAAATCATCCTGGATACACCTGCGAAATGCTCACTTTTAGCAATTAAAATCATTTTATGAAAAACACAAGCAAGTAAAAACAAACAAATAGATTTTAAATAAAAAGACAAAATTAATATTGAAAAGATAATGTCCGTCTCTAAAGGAACAGGGAGAGATTAGTCGCCTCGATTCCGAGAAGCGATAAGAAACTCGGCATCGAAAATCAGAAAAAAATATCAAAACTCAAGACGATGATACAAGAAATATAATTAATTTAGAAAAAACAATATAATTTCATTAAATTGAATTGAATATTGAAACGCTTGCGAATAGAACCGAATCCACGAACATAAAAATCACAATGTGAAATTTTCGAACGCGCAGAACATTCATCACGGTCTGAATCCATTAGCAACAAATAGAATGCACTCAGCAAAGATATCATTTAATTAAATACCACGACGTAGTAGCGATAGAAATGACATTCGCACACCAGCATACGACAAGCACACCAAGAATAGAAGGAAAATCGAGAAGACAAGATAAGGAAATTTACTTACACATTCGCAAGAGGCACAACGCTCGCACTACATTCACACGCCTTACGAATACATGTAATATTACAACAAGAATATAATATTACAAAACAAGTGCACGTGTTCCAAAGATAAAAAGTCACTGGCATGCGTCGACACCATGGCTAACGTACGGACCGAGCGCAGAGCAGGTCGATTATAGTGCGTGGAGACACAACGAAAGGCGAGAATAGGACCAGCCGCATTACTAAAAGAGGAAAAATTCTTATCGACTAATAATAAAATTCTGATTTGTCCACATTACTCCAAAATTCAAACGCCGAGAGAATAACATCGACGTCTAAGCATCTAATTGGCCAAGTACTCACCCCTCCGGGAAATTAGAAGAAGACGGTTACAAAGAAGCGGACGGTTACAAAGGTACTCTTGATTTTTATAAAATACTTAGACCGTGTAGAAGCTCTGCCAGTTTCTGTATCGGTTGTCGTCTCTTTATTTCGAAAGTAAAAACTTTAACTCTTGAACAAAGTTTTATTCGTGTAGTGTCACAATTTCGATTCAATCAACATCGATTTCATTGTATTGTATTTCCGCCTTGTAATTGCCGTATATGTAAACGTTATATTTATATAAAATTTTGAACATCCGTGCGTGCGACAGTGTTATTTCCATCGTGTTAAGCCAAACAATTTAATTAAATTAAAAATAAATCTACAATTCGATACGTGTCTGCGTGTATCATTTTGCGGCTACTCAATCCTAGTGCGCTCACCCAAATCATGCCACTAACTGAGAGGACCAGAGCTGTACGAATCAGATCGACAAGAAAGGTAACTGTCGTCTAGCGAAGAAATAGGCAAGCAATACATTACTATACTCCTCTCTTTCTCTCTTCTACTAATGTCATCCGAGCGATTTCCCCTTTTATAAAATAATCAACGATATAACGAAAAGAACCACGTCCTGTCAGACTATTAGTCTGCGTAACGGCTTTTGTCGTTTCGCAAGTGTATTCGGACAGTCGTCTCCGGATGTTCTTCAGAATCGCGGAGACGGCCAAGCATCATCGGCGCTCGGGCCTATTATCGAAAGTCTTTGTCATCCTCGACTAAACGCAAAAAGCCGCTAGATTTTCAAAAATTAATACATTTTTTAAAAACATTTCATATGAACATTCAGAAAAATTTAAATTAATCTTAATCAAAAGTTAATACAGAAAAATGATAATTATTTTGCGCAATTCTCCATTTTAATCTCACCTTTGAACCCTTTGAACAAAGAATGCCTTTTCTTAGCGACTTTTTTATTTTACTAAGAACCCTCTGCAAACAGGGCATCGATTTAACAAGCGACGTGTTCTTTCTACCCAATAATCCTCCGCGAATAGAGCATCGCTTCTCCCAACAAAACTCCGCCAGCAGAGCATCGCTTTGAATAGCGACCTGCTCCCCCATCCCTCGTGTAATTGACAGCAATTCTTATTTAATTATGTAAAATAAAAATTAAATGAATACCAAAGATAATTTAAATAACGTCCCCGGAAGAATAGGACAGGTAAAAAGAAAATATCCTTGTTCAAAGCAGCAATTATAAACGAAATTAAAGAACAGAGAGAGAAATCAATTTCGCTGTTAGAAAACTGTAAAACCACCTCGAACTTAAGCGAGAACAAAGAATAGAAAGAGAAATCAATTTCGCTGTTACAAAACTGTAAAATCACCGCAAACTTAAGCGAGAACAAAGAAAAACATCCCTAAAAGCGAAATGCTTTGCTTTTCACAAATGCACTCACCGATATTTAAAGGTTCGCTGATGAACACACATACATGCACACATACACAAAGTATGCAGATATTCAAATATTATTGATAAATTCATTAAACTGTAATGGGGTAAGACTTGACGATGAAAGGAGACATCATCTTTTTTTCCTGTTCTAATTACCGGTTGTGTTACCGGTTAGTATTTTCAATATACTAACCATGTTTTATAGAAGAAATTCGTATTCTAATGAAGCAGATCAATTTTTCAGATTCGTTAATGGCATAATCTAAATAAAACTACTCAGTTTTATTTAAATACTTTTAATGATCTGCTGCAGCAAAAAATAATGTTAAATTTTAATGACAATTGATTTGTGTATAAAAAATTTTAGGGATTGTAATGATACTAACATATAAAATGTATAAGTTAATGAAACGATTAGAAAATAACCCTGTTGAAAATATCTGCCTGGATATCCATGTGGATTATCCACGTGGATATATACCTGGACCCTGGTGGAAGGTTTTTTAAATCGCAAGAAATAAAAATGAATAACGACAAATAATGAAAAATACTAATAAACAGCAAGCGACAATGAACAATAAAAATGAATAATCATAAATAATTAATTAAATTTTATTTTTAATTTTTAATTAATTAAAACTTCCTATAAAAATCTTTAAATGTAAAATTAAATGTTAAAATTTTTTAAAAATTTTCGGCAATTCAATTAATTTTGCCATTTTATTAGTTTTGCCTTAATAATATATGTTTTTATTTAAAAGATAACGAATCTTTTCTTATAGAAAGAATCGGAATTGTGCTAGTCTTCGTGGTAAATATCAAATTTGCTACTTTTCGCTGGAAAATTTGAACAGTGCTACTCTTTGTAGGGAGCGACGATATGTAGTGATGTACCATGTACATATACTTATTATATATGGAATAACTATTACATTAAATTGCGCTAGAACATGTATCATTTTACGTGTAGACATATCACGGGGGTATTATTACTATAAGAGACCGATTTAAAAAGTGCATCGTCGGTGGCGGCCGTGACTCAAACGCTAGAGTATAAGACTTGCAAGTCGACAACTTCGCGAAACTTGCGCGAAGATCGCGAGAGGTCTTCGACCAATTTCTCGCGTGATTATCGCGCGATAAATGAAAAAAATGTCAGTAAAAACTTTCTCGTGCGTTAATCACGCGATATATAAAACAACTGTATCCGGATAGTAACACGTCAACTCGCCACCCCGCTTACTTATTTTGCATTGCATTAGATTTTATTTAAAAATTTAGTTTAGATGAATTGTGCGATTTTCGCATGACTTATCACGCGATTTTTTTCAGTAGGGTGACAGTTGTTTTATATATCGCGTGATCATCGCGCAATAATCGCGCGAGAAACTTTTTACTGACATTTTTTTCATGTATCGCGCGATAAATTGGTCAAAAACCTCTCGCGATCTTCGCGCAAGTTTCGCGCGATCATTGCGCAATTTTTTCAGTAGGGAGGCCACTTATGGCATATTTTGCTTTTCTACTTCCGAAAAGGGTAAACTGCAGCGCAAGCTTATCAAAAATTGTGAAGTGTTTATGGTAATAAGTGTTTAAGTGAACGCCAGTGTCAGAATTGGTTTGCTTGGTTTCGTTCCGGAAACTTCAATCTTAAAGATGAACATTGCCCTAGTCGGCCCACCGTTGAAAAAGTTGATGAAATTCATGAAAAAATCAAGATAGACAGACATATTTCAACTCAGGACATTACTATGGAACTATACATCGACCATAAAACAGTTTTGAACAATTTACATAAGAATGGATACAAAAAGAAGCTCGATACTTATGTTCTACACGAATTAACGTCAAAAAATTGAATTTACCAAGTTTTAATTTGTAAATACCTGCTAAAACCAAACGAAATTAAGCTATTTCAGAAACAAATAATTACGGGCGATAAAAAATGGATTATGTACGATAATAATGTGCAAAAGAGATCGTGGTTAAAGCCCGGAGAAGCTGCACAAACAGTTGCGAAGCCCGTATTGACGCAAAGGAAGGTGTTGCTGAGCGTTTGATGGGATTGTAAAGGTATTATTCATCATGAGCTGCTCAAACCTTGACAAACGATTAATTTGACTGTCTACTGTCAACAACTAATGCGATCGCAGCAGGCGATTAAAAAAAACGGCTAGAATTGATCAATACAAAAGACGTTATCTTCCATCACGACAACGCTAGACCGCACATATCTTCAAAAGTTGAGAGAGTTTGGCTAGGAAGTTTTGATGCATCCGCCGTATAGCCCGGACCTTGCCCCGTCGGACTATCATTTGTTTCGGTCTATGCAAAATTTTCTTAATGGTGTAAAGCTGGATTTAAAAGGAGCTCGTGAAAATCACTTGGTTAAGTTTTTCGCCCAGGAACCTCAGAAGTTCTATAGTGACGGTTTTGCCAGAGAAGTAACAAAAGGTCATCGATCAGAACGGTACATACATCACTGATTAGTGTTCAAAATTTATATTAAAAAATTTACCTTAGCTAAAAAATATGAAAAAAACCGAAATTTATTTTTCCCTAACCCAATATATTTTTCAGTGCATGTTTTAGCGCAATTTATATAACATTTTTAAGCGCGTAAACATGTTGCACTATATGCCATAATCGATATTTGAGAATACTAAGAATAAACAATGCTAAATATTGAAAAATAATGACAAATAATAGTAAATACTGAAAAATCGAATAATAACAAATAAAAAAGTCTCGATTCCAACAATTCGGTCTTTATCAATAATTATCACTTATTATTTTACTTTGTTTGTCATTATTTGAAATTATTTGACATTATCCAGCCAGATATTTTCAACAGGGAATAATCAACGAGACTTTTTTTGCACTAGCATTATTCCAGCTAAGGAAATAGACTTAATTATTTCTGATAAATGCTGCACTACAGGATAATACTTATTTAACATGATGGGTCAGTATTTATTTGTTTCTGTTCTTTTTTGCGTGTAACGGGTTTAATCTTCCGTCACGACAGTGGTGACACACCATCTGTCTAGCAGCCATAGCTATGCCGGAGCCGGAATGACGGTACGACACTGCAGAAGCCGTACAGTCCCACCATCTACGACATCTCGTATGACACTTAAGACGGTTTATGTCACGTTGTTGCGACCTATAATTTTCGACTTGTTCAACGACGAAAGCACTACTGGGTGCTCTCTCTTAAATAGATGCGTTCTTATCTCAATAGTTCTTAATTATGTTACTAGGGTTGTGACGTTGCACTTTTAATAGCGGAACTTTTCGCTAAATGAACAGTAAGATTTTACTAATGTTACTTCGATCTATACCTCCCTTAGACACTTCCATCTACAGAGGGGGATACATATATAGGTTTAGGGACAGAAATACTTGACGTGGCAGATGGTTACATAGAATAGAATAGAATAGAATACCATTTATTTTCAAATACTCGAAAAATTTACAATCGTCATACACTGTCATGGCTGGTTAAAATCACAGCTGGTATTATCACATAATCGTCATTATATATCACAGTTTTATACATATATAAATATAAATATAAGTATACGTCAAGTTTTTGTGTATGACACATAATTGATCTATTCTATCACGTTAATATAGATAGTAACGCAGACTAGATTTCAAATACGACAGGTACAAGTAGACAAGACGCAGGCGCATATGCTAAACTATACTAAATTATATTGCACTAGGGCGCCGATATGAGAAAATTTCGCATTGCTATTTTGAACATTGAGAGCGAAGGCAGTGTCCGCATGCCTTGCGGGAGCGAATTCCACAAGCAGGCGCCCTGCGCCCTGAAGGAGTTCAGACCAGTATCGGTTCTCGTTCCCGGGACGGTTGGATCCCTCGACAACCTACCCGATGTCCTACATTTATTTTTCTGAAAGAGGGTTGCGAGGTACGGCGATTGCCCTATGCAATAGGACTTATACATTAACAACGCCGCAAAATACGTTCTACGCTCTTTAGTGTCCATCCAGCCCAGCTTCTTCCTGAAGGGAGAGATATGCTCGCACCTCCTCACGCCATAAATGTACCTCACACTTCTGTAGTCTCTGTAGTTTAGTCTGGTAGTCTAGTTTAGTCTTCTCCCCTGACAAGTCAATTTACACTACAGAGCAATAATCTATGTGGGAGACGACAAGAGCGCTGGCCAGCTGCTTACGTAACGCCTCGTTGGTACAGGATCTAAATGATCTGAGTCCATAAAGTGCTCTCTTAACCTTTCGGCTAACTGCATCCACCTGCGGTTTCCACGTTAACTTCGAATCCATGACCATTCCGAGGTTAGTTACGGTATCGACAAATGGGACGAACATACCCGTCTGCACCTCGAAACTCGGCAAGTTCAACTCCTGTAGTTGATTTATATTATATTCTGATCCAAAAATGATAGCCTTCGTTTTGCCAGTATTGAGGTGCAGAGCATTGTGTGAAGCCCAATCCGACACAGCTCGTGCTGCCGTTGACATGCGATCCACGCCCTCACGAAGATCAGCTTTTGTCACTTGGGTGTAGGTTTGCAGGTCGTCCGCGTAAAGCAAATGCGCAACGCTATTGGTCAGCAATCCCTTGGGCCCTCGAAAGCCGGCCAACACCTGCTGGAGATCGTTAATGCAAATACTAAACAGTAAGGGCCCCAAATAAATCGTTATTCGATAATTGTTTATGCTATACCAAATGTCATAATATATTCTTTAACCCTCGGTTGCATTCAATATGATTACAATGTTTTCCACGGGTCAAACATTTGTCACGGTTAAGAATTACTTTAGGTTTTTGCGTTTTCGCAAAACGGCGGTCGATGTTACTTCATAATTTACGGCACAATTCGCCGTGAAGACGCGATTTACATTCAATGATACGCGAATCTGTCCGTGATTCAAAACGTGACTTCTAAATTCAAAGAACGACCTTTAATAATGCGCGACTTCTCGAAATTCCAAGAAACAACTAAATCAACACTTTATTTAGCACTTCTCCGCGATATTCACACTCTAGTGGTCCAAGATGGCGGTGGCGTCTCTCTAACCGACGCGACTTGACCAAGATGGCGATCGACAATTCGTCTTTGAAGGAAATCCTGGAAAACGCGACGTCTACGATTATAGCCGTGGGCCTTGATCTTACTCCCTTTGTGACGAGACACGAGTCTCACACATGTAAAGACGTGTGAAGGTGGCCGCAATGAACACGGCATGCGCAGCGAGCGCGCGCGCGCAACGAACGAAAGGCGAATCCGCACGACGCGAGATGAGCGTGCGCGCGGAACATTCGCAAGGCGAGTCCGCACGAGCGCGGAGCGCGGCAACCGGCGAGCGACTCCCAAGGAAGGGTCCCCAGGTGTACCTCACCGATTTTGATCATTTTGTGATATGTTGTAGTACTCGAGAAAATATTAGACACGTGTTTTTTCTTACGTGCTAACTCGTCGATTTAAGGGGTGAAAATCACCCTTGAAGTTTACCCCCAAAAACAGGTTTTTTCTAATATCTCAAAAACTATTTGGAGTTTTTAAATAAAACCAACGCTAAATTCTTTATTATAAAAAGACGCTACTGTAGGCACAACTTTTACCCCGAAGGGTGTCAAACCCTGTTTTTTTAGGGGTAAATGTGCAATTTTTCGCTATTTTTTCAATATAAAATTGATCAAATCGGCTAGATTTGGTTGAAAATTGCACTACCATCAAGAAAATAAGAAATTAAAGTTGACGTGTTTCGAGATTTACGAAGAAAAATTTTTTTCTTGATTGTTTTACCCCTGAGGTTATTTTTTTATTTTATCCTTAAATGAAAAATTAGATCCATGAATAATTTTTCAATTTTAAAATGTTTGGCAAGCGATATAAAATTAAAACATTTACTTCCTAATTTTTTTCCATTTATTTGTAGAGTTTCTTTGATGATTCATTTTAAAATTCTATAATTTTAAACTATTAATTTATAAATTATTCTGACAGTTTTAACAAGATTAGATAATTTCAAACAATGACATATTTCAGGATTCTTAAAATTTGTATCATACCAAAAATATAAAAAATACACTCTTCATTAAAAGTGCATTCATACGTAAACTTTATAGGAAATCTTATACAAAAATTATAGGAGTCATTTTATTTTAAATGTGGATTTCAATTAGAAGTCCATTCTGGCCGTACATTAGCAATCGAAGGGGAAAGTCAAGTAGAATGCTTGGTACAATCTGTAGCTTCTACGACTCATAGTTATACAATACAACCAACAATATCTGGTGATGGTAGACTTCTTTCCCCGCTTTTCATCGTTCTTAAAGAAAAAACTGGTGAATTTGGGCCAGTTGTATCACAAGAGTTGTTCAGACCAACTAACATTTATGCAATGGCTTCTAAATCAGGAAAATTAACTTCAGGTATTATTTCATATTAGGCGTATTCGAATAATTATGATACTATTTTGAATTCAGAAGGCATCCTGTGTTATTATTAGTGATCATTTTTTTGTTTTAATTTGTATTCTATTAAAAATTACTAAAATTTGAAATTCGTCTGATTTTAGATCATTTTATAACATGGCTCAAAGAAGTATATTATCCGACTGTTGGTTTATTAAGTGTACTTTTGGTAGACTCATGGACTGGGCACTGTCCTTCAGCCGTAGAAGAAGTAAAACCTACTAATAAAGAAATAACTTTAAAAATAATTCCAATAGGAACTACAGGCAAAATACAACCACTAGATGTTTTTGGATTTAGGGTTTGGAAAGATTATGTAAGACACTTTTCGGACAGCGTGATATTGATGAATGAAGAATTGAATCTTCATTTAAGAAACAATATCATTAAACTTAATCTTTAGTGCACAATCAACTATCTTCTCCGAGATACATAAATCTATTTAAATATTCATGGTATAAAAGTGGTTACACGGATGTTCATCCTGAAAAATTTGAAAATCCAGTAAATTTTGCTTCTAGATCACAATCTAATATACTTTCTGAAATTGCAGGGTGCTCTAATGTCGCAATTATTCGATGTTCATGGTGTAAAAAATCTTTATGTTTGAAACACTTTTTTGATGATTATCATTATTGTTCTACTTATGATCCTTGATAACAATTAAGAAAATTATGTAATTTTCAATTACCGATGTATTTACACATAAATTGCATGATCTAAATAATTGTAATATTATAAGTTTGTAGAATGTATTCAAAATAAAATTTATTACACAAGAGTTCAAAATTTTAATTTATTTCAAACCTGCAATAATTCATTGTAAAATGAAATGATTTTCATCGATATTCAATGTTGTTTTATTAAATATTAAAAAATATACAATAAATCTGTAAATCTGCAAATAAATTAAAAAAATTTTAAAATAATTCAAGAATATAATTTTTTATTTAAGGATAAAATAAAAAAATAACCTCAAGGGTAAAACAATCAAGAAAAAAATTTTTCTTCGTAAATCTCCAAACACACCAACTTTAATTTCTTATTTTCTTGATGATAGTGCAATTTTCAACCAAATCTAGCCGATTTGATCAATTATATATTGAAAAAATAGCGAAAAATTGCACATTTACCTCTAAAAAAAACAGGGGTTGACACCCTTCGGCGTAAAAGTCGTGCCTACAGTAGCGTCTTTTTATAATAAAGAATTTGGCGTTGGTTTTATTTAAAAACTCCAAATAGTTTTTGAGATATTAGAAAAAACCTGTTTTTGGGGGTAAACTTCAAGGGTGATTTTCACCCCTTAAATCGGCGAGTTAGCACGTAAGAAAAAACACGTGTCTAATATTTTCTCGAGTACTACAATATATCACAAAATGATCAAATTCGGTGTGGTACACCTGGGGACCCTTCCTTGTCAGCGACGACACGCAAGGTGGCGCGAGCGGCGTACGCGGTGCCCTGTGAACCCACCTATACATATCCGCGCCGCGCGCCTTTATAAGGCGGATCGCGCGGCACGATAAGCAGATCTACTCGAGCTCCACTCCGGGTAGTATTGTGCGCACACTCGGTTGAAATTGCGTGACGCTGGCGCTATTTAAGAGTTTTCTCTTCTACCTCGTCTGCGAGGTCGCTACCTACTTCTGCGTCTCAAAATGCGAGACTATCTTTTAGTCTCGACTTACTGGTTCCAACAATCCGACACGCGACTCGCTTCGTTCGTCTTACCTCTGTTCGTCCAGACTCTGCGATCATCTACTGAAGCGGACTATAATCGTAAGCTTATCTCGCACCAGGTTGGTTCTCAAAACACCAGAATACCAAGAAACTGCGATCTCACTCCCGACAACTTCGTTCAGGCGTTATTCAGGCGTACACTCGCTATACTTCCGAACTCGGGACTCGACGAACTCTACAACGTAAGACTTCACTACTACTCTGACTTCTCCAACTGCTCAGCTTTAGGGTCAACGAAAAAGTGGGTAAGGAGGAAGCTTTCTTGCGGCTCGAGGTCCTTCGCGTCCCGGAAAAGACGCATTCGGAACGCTCTCTATTATTATCTTTTCCGCGCAAAAGAACGCGAGTCAAAATGAATATTAATGGCGTACCGCGGCGCCAATTATGAATTGGCGCTATTGTCTAACCCTGGCGCCACATAACTCGGTCATTTGCGACGATGACACGTAGCACGGAAAATACTACTTCCGACGTGCCATATTTTCCAGTACCGCTCGCGCCTTTACGCCTACTGTACGCAAGTATAGTCAGCTGCGCGGCTCTGTCTCGTCGAGTCTCGCGCTCTTTCCCTCTTTCCACGGCTATCGCTGTCTTACTCCTCGACTATAGCCTACCGCGGCTACTATGCTCGCGACTCGGCGCTCACCTACTCCCACGACTGCTCTCATGACCACGGAGGCTTCTGATGCTGGCGGCGCTCTAGAAAGAGCGCTCGGTTAGCCCTGGCGAGCAGCAAGTGCACCAAGTCGCAATCGGCCCGCTCCTGAAGGGCTTGGTGGTCCGTCTTCGACATGCGTCGAATTAGCGCTGAAAAGTGCTGATTGGGAAAGGGGTAAAGAAATTCACTAGGTATTTAAAAAAAAAAAAAAAAATCAGATTTATTGAGCTGGAGTGTACTGTGCAAGTAGCCTCGTTCCGTGCTGCCACTTCAGACGCGGTATGATGCGGGGAGAGGATGCTTCGGCCTGGAATCCGGTCCGCTTATATGCTCTCCGAGGCGCCACTTCGCTTTGAGGAGTATGGCAGCCGCCTGGCGGTCGCGCGCGGTACTAGTGGTGCGGCGGGCGCGCTGTGGCACTGTAAAAATAGGTAGTTTTATCATCTTTCGCATGCATTTTTGCTGAATTGTTTGTATCAATGGGATGATTGAAAAAAACATAAAAAGGTATTTTTCTAAAATCCAAAATGGCCATAAAAAAATAAATAGTTGAGTAAATAAAAATTACTATTTTTCCCGAATTCAGAATACAAAAATGATATGCATGTCAAATTTTATTGATATTGACGGAGTACCAGAAATATTACGGTATACATACACAAACACACACATCCATACGGTAATTTTCTAAAAACACTTGATTTGAACCTCTAACACACCAAAAAGTATTTTCTAGAATATTGTTTATATATAGAGTAAACTTAGAGAAAGTGCAAAGATGTTTACTCAAAGATAGGTTTATTTTGAATGACAGTTATTATTTACAATCAATAATATAAGTTGCATGAAAAACAATAGAACTTGAAAAGAACGTTAATTGAAATATACTACATAGAAGTTTTGCCGAAACTCAAAATTTAACTATTACAAAGCTTCCTCTAGGAGGAAGCAAAACAATAGTATATTGTGCAACTAGGGGGAAAAATTGGCTTTTTCTGGCGAGCTAAACTCGTGTTCGTATCGGGCGCCTACGGCGCCCTCGACTACCACGCGTGCTCAAAACTTCACCCAAATCTGAAAAAGGCACTCCCCCCTTGTTGCACGCCGTACTTTTTATGATAAGTGCACGAATAGGCAAATTATGCATATGAAAGAAATGGGAAATTTAAGGACTTTTCAAAGTAAAACAATAATGTATTGAAAAATTTGAAAATTTAATTAAATTTATAGACACACACACATTCATCTGATAAGCTGCAGAGTGAGGAAAAAACTACTCCCTTAGGAGGAAAAGACTTTTTCCTCCCAAGGAAGTAATTATTTCTAGAAAAACTAAAAAGATTTTTATTCATTTTACATGCATGGAAAGTTGCCTTTTTCGTGCACGTATCATGAAAAAATACATTCCACAAGTAGGGGCGAAAGTTGGCATTTTCAAGCGAGGATGATGATTATGCACGAGTGGGAGTGGAGAGCGCCGCAGGCACCCGAGATCGACACGAGTGCTCAATCATCATCCGAGTCTGAAAAAGCCAATTCGCCCTTTGTTGTGTACCGTGCTTTTTATAATCTGGACATCGACAGCGCTATTTTTAGCCTGACTAAAAGAGCAGAATTTTGAAAATTTTTAGTTTCAAACATTTTTAAAATTTAAAAAATTAAAAACATTTTAAACATTTTTAAAATTAAAAAAATGTTTTAAATGTTCAAAATGTTAAAATTTTTGAAAATTATAAAAATTTTGGAAATAGTGGAGGCGAAAGTGCTGTCTACTTTCGTCCCCAGGGCGAAAGTACTTTACCCCTAGGCAAAAAACACTTCCGCCTTAAGATATATGTATATATGTGTGTTTGGGTGTGTTTATATGTACATATACACACAAAAACACTAAAAAGGCCTTCCGCCTAGGTTGAAAAACTCGACTTTTGCTTCACTTTTTCGTAGGCGAAAAGCGCGTTTTCGATGCACGTGTTATGAAAAAGGTTTAATAAACGAGTCGGCCTTCTAGTAAAAAATCTCATAATCCACAATAATCAAAACCACGAGTAATTTATCAGACCCTTCAAAAATCAATAAGACTACCGCGTTTGTTGCGATAGAGATAAATCCACTAACACAAGAAAATTCTGTAAATAATTCAATTTCCGTAGAATCGACTAAGTCAGTAGAATCACCGATGAGTGAACATTTAGAGGCATTATCAGAATATTCGTTAACTTCATCCGAGGAAGAGGTTGCATAAGAAACCAAAAATTTACGCGAAAAATGTATAAACAATTTAAAAACACGATTAAGTCCTTGCATAAAGAAGGAAGCCTTAGACAAATATTTCTAAAGCCTCGCGCATGCTGACGAGTTACGATTTTATTCGTCTACGGATCACATCTCTTTGGAGGGTTACTGCGTTAAGATCTAGCTCGTTCGACAATTTAAAAGACGCGGAAAATAACGACAATTATTCTATTTACACGGGAACTTTTATGCACCCAAAACCTAATAATATTGTAAAAATGCGTTTAGATTTTGACGAAAGTCAGAATGAAGATAATAAGGGAAACATCGCGCCGCGAGTAAAGGGAATCTCTCTCAAAGATACACTCGATTTAATTCGAGGGCTGCGCGTAAGCTCAAGACATCCTCCCCGCGAGCTATGGAGAGGACTGCGCGCACCTTAATCCGAATGCGACTTTTCGGTGACGTGTTATTATGCGCAAGAGGAAGTACTTTTAAAACTATTGATGAAGTGATAAAGTTTTTCGGAACGAATTTCGGATCGTCAAAAACATATCACGAAATTTTGGGCGGCCTGGCAAAAATTAAGCAGCTCCCCTCAGAGAGCGTAGTATATTCAAACGCAAAGTCGAAAAAGAGATTAAAAAGGCTGCAGTTCGTGAGAGACGATCCTCGAGTAAAATCTATGCTTTTCTCAAAGAATTTGATAAGGATTGTATTAGATTTTTCCTACACAGATTGAGGTGGAAAATTCAGACACGAATGGGCAGTCCCACCACACTCGAAGCGGCGTGCGTAAAAGCTATAGAAATTGAGAGAAACTTTGCGTACACAGAAGAAAGTAATAAAAATTTAAGGCGAGAAGAAGTGCGATTGAAACCAAAGGAGACTCAGAGAGTGAACGTTGTGGAAGTCACTCCGGAGATAATGTACAATTTTTGTAATGAAGTTGGACATGCCTCAATGTATAGCTTAAAATGTTGTTTACAATTAAGTAATAACTGTCCTCTTCAGTTGAATTGTAATTCAAATAATAATCGCTTTTCATCATTTAAAGGGAATAATAATTAAGACAGCACATAACCATCGTATAATCGTAACAATAACTCGAACAAATTTGAAAGAAATTTTGGTTGTAATAATTTCTCTCGTGACATTGAAAATAATATTCGCCAAGGTAATTTTAATAATTCTAACAATTATAATCAAAACAACGGAACTACTTCAAATTTACTAGCAAACCTTGTTTGTTATTACTGTCAAAAACCAAGCCATTCTAAACGTTATTGTTATAAATTAATGAGAGATATGCAAGAAGGAAACTTGCCGCCGGAAAATGGTTGCGGTAATCCTCGCGCCGGCGGAGAGGCTGCCGCTTCTAATGCTTACCCAATTCCAGAGACTCAGTGAGAGAGTACATCCTCTACGAGACAACAGTCAATTTAAATCAAAACAACTGCGCACCCAATGTTAAAATTGATATCAAAGAATTGACATGCCCCGCGATTTTCATATTAGATACCGGCTGTGCACCGAATTTATTAAAAATTTCGCATGTCCCGATTTACCTGCCAATAAACTCGCAAGAAATAATTTTGCTTCCTCCTAGAGGAAGCTTTGTAATAGTAAAATTTTGAGTTTCTTCAAAATTTCTAGAAAATACTTTTTGGTGTGTTAGAAGTTCAAATCAAGTGTTTTTAGAAAATGTCCGTATGGATGTGTGTGTTTGTGTATGTATACCATAATATTTCTGGTACTCCGTCAATATCAATAAAATTTGATATGCATATCATTTTTTGTATTCTGAATTCAGGAAAAATAGTTATTTTTTATTTACTCAACTATTTATTTTTTATGGCTATTTTTTAATTTTTGAAAAACACTATTTTGCGTTTTTTTCAATCATCCCATTGTTACAAACAATTCAGCTAAAATGCATTTGAAAAAAAAATAAAATGTCCTACTTTTTCTCGTTTGGTCCTCGGGATCGATTGCTTTGTTCGGCAGATAAAATAAAAAGGTGATTTTTTTTAAATTCATATCTCTGAAACTAAATATCATATCCTCGCGAAAAAAATTA
The DNA here is from genome assembly GCA_037356405.1 of Nasonia oneida. Classification (NCBI taxonomy): domain Eukaryota; kingdom Metazoa; phylum Arthropoda; class Insecta; order Hymenoptera; family Pteromalidae; genus Nasonia; species Nasonia oneida. The sequence continues at coordinate 19,808 of JAZHPH010000351.1, read as the reverse complement.
TGTCGATGAGTCATGTGTCAAACTATATCCCATTAAAATTAAAAGTGATTTGACCACTTATTTTTTCAGTAGTAAATCGAAAACTGAAAAAAAAGAGTTTTATTTGTGCCTTGATTATGGACGCAAAAAGGCCTTATTGCACTTAAGAGTTTAGAAAAAAGTAGATATTTTATGTGTTTTGGCTAAGTTCATTGCACATCTTTCAAACCCCTATGGTTCGTAAAATATCAAGGTTTCAATTTTTTTGATTCTCTATATCTTTAAAACAATGTAGTCAAATGCTTCAAAATTTTACTTGGCGATTCACCATAAAAAAGCTATCTGCTGCTAAAGTTTGAAAAGATTTCGTCAAGCGGTTTTCAGCTAAAGATTTAAAATGTAAAAATCGTTTTCTCGAAAATTGCGCGAGCGACCTATCTAATGAATAGCCTGTTATTTTGATGGTTAGGTTGGTTAGAAACACATGTAAATATGCGTGAATTTCTCTGAAAAAAAATTGATGACAGTGTTCGTATTCTATAATAAAAAAATAGAGGGGCCTGCAAACTATTGGACAATGAACCATCTAAAACTTATATTAAATTATGTATCAAAAACCGCCTCATACATTAGCAAGCAGATATATAGATATATTAAAACAATATTTTATTTATTGCATCTATAAATTTAGTTGGAGGAAGCTACGTGCCAATGAATTGGCAGCGGTTTTTTTTAAAAGGAATAACTTTTGCGCCCATAGAAACTCTGGGAACCATAACGGTTAATTGTGACGGTTTAAAGATGTATTTTCACATAGTCTCTGATGAATTTCTGATCGGAGAAGCAGAGATATTGGTCAGCGATTTTTTCCAACAAATAAGTGCAAAGATTTGTTATGAAAGAAACCGTCTTGAATTAGCAAACGTAGAATATATATTTATTAATGACTAGGGGGGCGGGGTTTCTCCCTGCTCGCTTTGCTCACCAACTCCCAAAGTGCAAATTTGGAGTAATAATCGAAATTTTCTATGTAATTTGAAAATGAAGCTATAATGCTGATACAGTTTTAAATATAATATATAATATTTATGCCAAAATTCAAGCTTATAACTATTATATAAAATTTTTTTAATATTTTAAATTTTATATTTAAAATTTTTTTAAATTTATATCATTAACTTCAACTCAATCAGTACCTCCATCTGTAACTTCATATTTGAATAACTTGTACCGTTATTCTGATGTCGGACTCGGACCTAATTCTGATTTTTATTAGCTATTACGCCTTATAATATTTGTATCCGTCTTTATCGCTGTCTTTATTGCTGACTTCACCTTGATGTCTTTGAGTCTAATTTGATTTGAGTTTATTTATATTACTATTCTTATTCCTGGCTCCATATTTTTATCTGCCTCTATCACTGATCCTATCGCTATTATTATCTGTATCACCATCTCTATTCTTTCGTTAATATTAATCTGAATTTATATTATTTTTATGTCTAACTCTATCCAGATTATCGATCTCTATCCTAAATTTTATTCATATCTATCGTTTTATTAATCCTCTATCTCTGTTTTAAACCTTAACTATGCATCTACCTCTTTATTAATATTTTACTTCTTCGTTCATCTCTCTGACTATCCATTAACAACTCCAAAATCTATCCCATTCTCTTTCTTCATCCTTCTCTTATACTTTATATCTGAATTTCATATATTACACTTATAATCTACACCAACTCTGTTCCTATCTTTATCGCTATCTCTACTTTTATCTCCGAATCTTTCACAAATGCCATCGTTATCCCAAATTTTTATTGTATTTATATCTTTGAGCTTTTCATTTGATCCTTTCGCTTTATCATTCCTATTTCTTTCTCTATCTTTCGGTTCACAGATTGCATCTTCATTCTCGATTTTGTTTCTTTACCTATGTTGATCTCTGTCGCGATTTCTATTTCTGCTTGCTATACATTTTTAAACTAATTTGTCGCTGAGGGATAATCTATCGTTACCTTTATCTCTAGTTTAATTTCTAATGCCGTATCTATTGCGTTTCCAATTGTCTCTCTGTCTTTCTTTAACTTATTAAGTAGATATACATTTTTATAAATTTTAGCGACTTACCTATATCTCTATCTTGAACTTTGTCTATCTACTTCTGTATCAGTCCTCTTTTTTATACGTATTTCTTATGTTATCGTTGTTTTTTCGACTACATTGATATCCCTATACATTTATCTACGACTCTGGATCTATCACGAATTTCATCGTTATCCTGATTTCTGTTTTTATTTCCTTATTCTCAGATTTCCCATCTATCTCTGATCTTCGTCATTACATTTTTATTTTAAGTTTTTATCGGAATCGACATCTCTACCCATATTCTCGTTTTTACTCATATTCCCGTCCTCCCTTTTTCTCTATAGTGAATTCTATTCTTATCTTTAATATAATTCTAACATTTTTAGCTTGAAGTTCATCTATATTGAAATCTATATTTTTATTATTTTGTTATCTTTTGAGACTTCTTCTCTATTACTATCTCTATGTAAATTTCAATTTTCATCTTTATTTCTTCATTTTCTATTTCTTTTTGACACTTGGTCGATTGCCTCTATGTTTTTTAAAACTTTCGATGTGGATCTATACGGAGATTTCTGATCGCAGCAGTACCTACAACGTTATAAGTACGGAAGCGCAATGCTCTTCGTAGAAAGGGACCGTAGCGCTCAGTGCCAGGTACAGCAGTTGCCCCTGTATATGGCAGCTACGGACATTGATGGCAGGGAACGTAAAGGGACGCTGCGGTCTAATAAAAGTTGATGCGTACAGTTCGAGTTGCTGTCTACGACTAAGAAACAGACAGCACTGTTCCCTGAGACTGCACTGCGTACCCTGTGAAACAGGAACTGCAGCCATATCTTAAACGTAAGAGGTGCTCTGTCCTTGCTCAAAGACGGCTGATGTTAGAACTTTTTCTCGTGTATATTTCTACCCTGCTAGAAAACCAGCGATAAAGATAGTACTACATATGTAGCTCTATCTTTAGCGCTACCCAAACCTCTGATTGGTCTTATTTATCTCTATCTGTAACCTAAACTGTTACGCGCATTTTTAGAAGTATATACGCCTTTTGTATTTCTTACTTTATAAGGACGTCTTTTGTATTTCATACTTTATCCCTATTACTCATCCCCATCTCTACTTTTATCTCTGAGTCTATCACGAAAGCCATGGATATCCCGAAATTTGATTGTAATTCTATCTCAAACTTTTAATCTGATTCTTTTTCTTCATCTCTAATTATTTTCTTTATCACCATCTTGATCCTGAATTGCATATCTATCTTTCTTGTCAGGTTTCATCTCTATTTCCGATCTCTGTATCTGTCTTTCCAAAATGTTTCATTTAAATCGACAGCTCTACAAATTATTGCATTTTAATTGTTTGTATGTCTGTCGCGATCTCTACCTTTACTAGCTTTCAATTTTTTCTCTTGTTCAACCTTTGTCTATATCTTGAATTCTATTTTCATTTACTCATCCAACCCTATTCTACCTGCCAATTGCATACATGTTTCACGAAAATATTCTACAAGATGTCGATTTAAGCTACACTGAAAAATATGGCGCGTCTGCTGTCCTCTGCTGGTCACCGTAGGCTTTCTTCGCAGGGGGACTGATGTCCTTTCCTGTTGGGATGTATTGTGCCCCCTTATGCATAATAGCGCTTCCGCCGCTATGCCGCAGCTCGCAATCCACCTGGAAATGTTAGCGGGGCTGCCACACTAAACGAGATGGCTCCTCTGTGGTTGCCACGGTTGTCTCACTCGGGTAATGATGCTGCCGTTTACGCATGCACGTACAATATTAAACGCAGATACAATCTGTCGCCTTGTATAAGTGTGCGTCTGTTCGGTCTGTTCGCTGACGTGGCACATGCGTACTGCGCGCTCGAGCCACGGTTGTCATGTGCTTCCATAACCCCGAAATCTAATCTGACATACTCAATTAACTAATTTTGCTGTGCAAAGTGTATAATTTATCAATGTACCGTTTATTCATGGATAATATAACGTGGTAAATGCGTTATTTAATGCGTTAGTAAAATTCAACTGAAGTTATTAGCAATTTCAAAATATCAATAACAAATATCAATAATAAGTTAATTTTTGGCTACCGTGTTAGCATCTCATTACATGCCACAGTGGTGCCACTGTGGCAGCCATGCTCAGCCCCTAGGTGGAAGTAGGGCAACCACTGCTGGCCCACGGCAGCGCCATCTCCTATTTCCAGTCGGGAAATAGAACCTCAAATTTCAACACAAGTCGTTAATGAGAGTACTGCGGTCCACAAGGGAGCATATGCTTTACCGAGAAGGGGCACCAGGGGTCGATTTAAGTAAACAATGTATCGTAAATATATCAAAAAACAAGGAACAATTGTCTACTTTTAGCGTTGTACAAGCCTATTTTCTGCGAGTATTCTTTTGTTTCGCAAGATATCGCTAGGTTCAATCGGACCCCTGAGCCCGAAACCTGTCGCGTCGCACAGGTCCATAAGCAGGCCATCCTGGTGAGCCTATCTTTTTTCAGTGTAGAGTAAATGCGAGAGAGTAGGTGAGATGGAGTTAATGAAGAGATAAATTGAGGGGGAAAATTGAGGGAAAGAATTTTTGAACTGGTGGCGGCGGCAGCGAAATTTTTTTTATAATATAGAGATATGCAATTTCTTCAAAATGATGAATATGGTGATGGACGATAAAGTTTAAAGAATAGTGCAAATGAAGGAGTTATATCAGAGAGGTTCTCTGAGGGAGATTGTACGATCGATTTTCAAAATGAATGTGCCAAATATCCAGTAACATTTACTTTGATAATACAATTTTTGAGTCAGAAATAAGGAAAAATGTCATCTCCGAAAACTGTTCGGATGCGAGTGGCTTCGTGAAAGCGGACGTAGCAACTATTCCACGGGGAGGCGAGATCGTAAACGGTGCATATATTAAAGAAGGGCAGTCGGCAAACGCTGAGACTCTGCCGAGTCTAAAGAGCCAGGGAGATAATATAGTTGAGGAGTCCCTATTGGAAACAGGGACTGATTATTTTAATTATTTTGAGAAAATTGATGATAACCTTTTTGTAAATTCCCTAAGAATGAATGAGATAAATAATATAGAAATGATTAGAAGCGCTAAGCATGACGCTGAAAAAATGCAAGTATGCCAGAACAAAGGCGATGACGCTTATCCGACGGATAGATTAGCAAATGAAATTGGGAAAAAAATTAAAAGATTCGAATATTTATACAAATTTAAGCCCGACTGCCAGGTGAGCAGCGCGTAAGAGTTAAACACTAATAGGATTTATGAAGAATTTGATGTAAATGACTACTATAAAAATAATGAACACGATGAAAATGGAAATTTGGAATTTAGTGCGCCAATACCTCTACGCCACAGAGGTCCAATGAAAATTATCGAAGGAAATTATAAAAATGAAATAATGAGAAATTATAAGCATATCGAAGAAGAAAGAGAAATGAAAGAAAATTGTTAAAACGAAGACATTGAACCTACATATATTTGTACTGAACAAATTGTAACGGTTCTACTTTTCCTAGGGTGTTAGGAGGTCAGTCGGACCCAGGATTCGGTTAGGGTAAAGGTTTAGTAAAGACTCTGTTTATATGGTTTAACAAAAACAATTATGTATTTGGTGTCTAAATTAACCATGTGGGTGAGTGATATTAAATCTCATCTATAACAGAATAGTATATTTCGATACAAGTGCGCAAAAGTTAATTCTACACGAGTGGAAGGTTTGTCGCCCAAGCAAAACGAGGATGACAATCTCACGAGTGTAGAATCAACTTTCTGCACGTGTATCGAACATTATTTATTGATACAGGGGGCGGAAAATGCGATTGAACGCACACGGAGCGTGCGTAAAAGTGAATTTTACGGACACTGTATTAAAAATCAAATATCGCGATCGTTAAGAAGATTTCGCCTGTACAATCTAAGTAATTTAAATCAGCGTGGTTACAATTTTCTCGAGGCGACTATAAAGCTACGGTGCGATGACAGTTATTCGGATGCGGCATCGATGATTCGGTACGAGGTCGGATTTACGGAGCAGTGACGGAGATTCGAGGTTAGGTTCGCATTCGGTTGAGACGAAGTCGTGTGCGCACGATGGCAGGCGGATCGATATCACGGTGTTTTGAGGTGATCCTCGGACTCACAGAGCCGTGTGCGCACAGTGACAAATGGAGTCTAGAAACGTCGACGTAAGGTTGTTTTGGAAGTAAGAAGTTAACCTCAAATTATAATTATTAAAATTTGATTTGTTTCCTGCCCAAGCGATGCGAGGGCAGTAATCACCCGGTGGATTAATCGAAGTCCCGCGTTGCATATAGAACTTTATTCACGACTTAACCCTTCCAGTCATAGTAGGGCACCAGTGTCCCACCTAGACACTATTAATTTTATAACGGTTTTTCGTTCCTCGTCTTCCCAAGAATTTGTCAAGTGTTAAAAGAATAATGATATTGTATAACTATTACAAACAATTATTGTTAATAACAAATCAGTATAATAAAAGCAGAATTTTCAGAATAAATTCATGCCAAGTCGAAATAATAGCTATTATTATCAGAAGATTTATGTATAGGGGTTCGCGAGGTCGCTGATTACGAATTCGCTATTAAAATTTCAAAATTCAAAATAACGGATCCAATATGGCGGACCTAAATTTAAAAAAATGGTAATTTTTTCTGAAATTTGGTATACAGAGGTTTTTAGGCCGCTGATTACGAATCCACTATCAAAATTTCAAAATTCAAAATGGCATATCCAATATGTCGGACCTTAATTTGGAAAAATAGTAATTTTTTTTAAATATGCTATACAAGGGTTTTTGAGGTCGATGATTACGAATCATATACTTAATATAATTATATGTATACTACGTATCATATTGCGGATTAATTGTCTCTACTCCATCAGCTATTTTGAAAAATGTAAATCGAATGTCATATTAGCAATCAGCAATCTCCGAAATTTCTATTTACTAACATATTGAAACCGCGGTATACAGAATTTCGAAAATTTTTTAACAGATTCGTAATAGTGATCTATCCTAACCAAAAATTTTAAACATTTTGAAAATTTTCAAAATACTTATATGGACATACACATTGGATAGGCTGCAGAGTGAGGAGAAAACTATTCTCTTAGAAGGAAAAGACTTTTTCCACCTAAGGGTGTAATGTTTTATAGAAAAATTTTTACATGAATGGAAAGTGGCTTTTTTCGTGCACGTATCATGAAAAGTAAATTATTTTGCGTATTGCATGTATGTCCTAAAAATAAAATCTACGCGTCTTAAGCACCTTTTGACTATGGTTTTTTTGTAACATTTTTCTCATTTACATGGAAATACTGATTGTTCTGTCGCAAAATATTTGTATGGTGGCTATGATTCATAATGCATGTTAAAAAATTTTGGATAGGTGTAAATTTTCGCTGTCCATAAATCTTATTATTACACTAAGACACCATAAACTACGAAGCGTATCACCTAGACTTCGTCATAGGCCACCCTGTACACCTAGACACCGCCTTTGAATGATTTTTACATCTAGACACCAAATACCATGGAGCGTACCACCTAGACTTCGTCATCGGCCACCCTGTACACTTAGACGCCGTCCTTATACGATTTATTCACCTAGACACCAAAAACTACGATACATACAAAAAATTGAAATCACATCCGTAGTCTCGCTGGTCGGTATATGTGTGATCACATCAGTAATCCCGCTGGTCTATATAAGTATGTGGGAAAGCAATATGTGCGGCTAAATTCACGGTCTTAACCCTAGCCGTGTGCGGCCAACTTCATGGTCTGAACATTTGAGCTGAAGAATTCCAAACGGATTTTAGAATTTTTGTTGAGACATGCTTGTTTATTGTATAAAAGCTGCTTTCTTGGCAAATATTTGTATTTATTGAATTGAAAATTTAAAAACCCAACATGGAAGTAAATAGTGTCGTGGTCGCCGCAGGCTTTTCAGACTCGCCTTCGTGGCGCCACCGCGCCACTTGATAGATTTGCTCCTGAAACAGCCCTCTGTAATCGTGATGCAGCCATTGTGCCCTAGCAACTCATATTTTCTTCATAAAATCTAACGCTCTCATCAATTACTATTAAATCTATCTTGATAACGCATATGTCTATGCCTCATAAATCTTTCGATCTCTGTCTGAAATGTAGAGAAACAAATATAATCGACGTTGAGTTTATTGGATCATTAATCCTTTTCCAACTAAATTATCGACGAACATTTGAGACTTTCTTTATCAATACTGGAGGAAATGTAAATAAAAATGCTTTAGCTCGCATTTCGCGTATAGAGATAGTTGAGAGTTTCACCACGTCCAAATCGACGCGAGAAGCCTAAATTCTGCAAAAATATCATTATATATTCATAAGCGTAACAGGGAGGGACCAGACTGTGGTACCTTTATGGTGCTTAGTATCCTGAAGGCATCTGTCAGGATACTTAGACAGAGCAATTTTCAGCTGCACTGGGGGCTGTGCCGGGTCACCGTTAAGGTGGACGAGGGACCGCGGGGACAGCGCACACAGGGTAACAACGTCTCGTGCTAATTACCATGGCTAGGGACGGGATATCTTTTACCTAAATTAACTTGCATCACAGCAAAGGCGCCTCGGCTCTCTTGACCAGGCGCTTGGCTGAGATGCATACAGGAATCTGCCTAATACAAGAACCTTAGGTAGTAACAGGGAGAGTCAGGGGTCTGAGTGGGTCGGGCCGGATCTTCAGGGACCCTACATGCAATAATCCGAGGGCGTGTATTCTTGTTAAAGGGATGGAGGCCTCGCTACTGACGGCCCGGTGTAGCGAGGAGTTGACGGCGGTCAGGATAAGGTTTTCTATTGAGGAGGACTCTGAAAGGGATGTGGTAGTAGCCTCAGGCTACTTCCGTTACGACTTCCGGGAAGAGCCTCCGCCGAGGGAAGTGCAAGAACTTGTCGAGCATTGCCGAATTCAGGGGATTCCGCTTATCCTGGGCTGTGATGCCAATGCACATCACATCGTCTGGGGCAGTTCAGATAATAACAGCAGGGGTGGTGCATTGCTACAATATCTTGTCACTACGAATCTCTGTATATTAAACAGGGGAATGGAACCCACCTTCTTTAATTCTGGCAGAAGTGAGGTTATCGACTTCACCCTGTGTGCTACAGGGATAGAGGGGTGGCTCGGCAACTGGAGGGTCTCCAACGAACCTTCGTTATCGGACCACAGGTATTTCTTTTTCGAATGGAAGACAGGAGGCTGGGACTAAGGCCTTTAAGAATCCGAGGAGAGCCGAATGGGGCTCTTACAGGGACAATCTTAGAAACGAACTCCAATCTTACAAACCAAACTTTCAAACAACTGGCGGATTAGACTTCTGGGCCGAAGAACTGGAAAGAATGATCGATAACACGTTTCATAGGAACTGCCCCTGGTCAGCATCAAAGGGAACCACGAGGTCCCTTAGGTGGAATCAGGAGTTGGAAGAACTTTGCCTCAAAACGAGAAAAGCTTTCAACAGAGCCAAGAACACTCGTAAAAGGAGTGATTGGGATAAACATAAAGACGTCCAACGGCGGTATAAAAACTACGTTAATTCTGGTAAAAACAATGGGTGGAGGGACTACTGTGAGGGAATCGAAAAATACCCAGACGCAGCTAGGGTAATCCGAATACTCGCAAAGAATCCTGAGGTATGGCTCGAAGCAATAAAACTACCGACAGGAGAATATGCGGCTTCGGAAGAGGAGTGTCTTAATTTTCTTCTAGAAGCAAACTTTCCAGACTTTCAGCTGGTGAATGAATTGTGGCTGATCCCCTCTCAGAGGAATAGACCGCAGGATACAGCATGGGAGCTGGCGGCGAAGGTTGTCACCCCAGAAAAGGTCAGATGGGCCATCGGGAACTTTCAGTTCTTCAAGGCTCCGGGTACGGATGGTATATACCCGGCCTTTCTACAGGAGGGACTGGAAGAACTAATAGGCCCCCTAGTCAAACTTCTTAGAGCTAGCGTTGTTCTGGCTTACGTGTCCAAAATTTGGAAAACGGCCAAGGTAGTTTTTATCCCAAAACCTGGGAGATCTACTCACACGACTGTCAAGGAATTTATTCCCATCAGCCTGAACTCCTTTGTATTTAAAACACTCGAAAGGTTAGTGGACAGATATATACAAGGTGAAATCCTTACCATCAACCCACTACACCCCAACCAGCATGCGTATAGGGCTAGTTACTCCACGGAAAGCGCACTACACTATCGCATCGAGGAGCAGCTGGAACATAGGGATCTCATGGTGAGAGCATTCCTGGACATAGAAGGGGCGTTCAATCATACCTCAATTGAAACGGTAACTGAGGAGGCTATCAAGCAGGGCGTGCCCAGGCCACTGATTCAATAGCTTGAGGTCATACTAAACTGCAGGATTATGGTCTCAAAACTAGGAACCACTACGGTTTCGGGTGTAGCCCAGTGTAACAAGTTCCTTGTGGCATTCTGGACATGCCGTAGGGCGTTTAGCAGCACGTGGGGACTAGTCCCAAAATCCTCCTTTGGCTCTACAGGGCCGTACTTCTTCCCAGGTTTGCGTACGCCGCGCTGGTCTGGTGGCCTAGGATAGAGCAGACGGGGGCGAAGGGGACCCTGCAGAAACTAAGGGGACTTGTAACGAGGGGGGCTACTGGGGCTCTAAGGATCACGCCCACCAAAACGCTAGGAATCCTAGTGGAAGTAGAACCCCTTCATCTCACGATCGCAGGGGAGGCTACCAAGGCCGCCTATAGACTTAATGCATACGGGCAGTGAAAAGAGTGGACGAGGCATACTCGGCTTCCACCGAAACTCTGCCTCAAGCCGGAATTTTCCATTAAATCGGACATAATGATAGCGCGTTACTTCGTTGGAAAGAAGTACGAGATAATCATCTCAACACGGCAAGACTGGGAGACTAGAAGAGACACCCTGCCAGGGGAAGGAGATATCTGGTACACTGATGGACCCAGAACCGATGACGGCACGGGCTTCGGTTACTACTGTCGCAGAGACGGAAAGGGCACCTTCTTCTCCCTAGGGCGGTTTACCACGGTCTTTCAGTCAGAAATGTATGCCATATTGAGCTGCGCACAGAGGGTCATGAAACTCGGTGCACTTGGCAGGCGAATAAGTATATGCTCAGACAGCCAGTCTGCACTTAGGGCACTTAGTGCCCAGAAGACAACATCCAAGCTGGTCTGGGACTGCAAGGTAACGCTAAATCAATTGGCCAACAACAACAAAGTCAGGCTACTCTGGTTCCCAGGTTATACTGGGATCAAGGGCAATGAGATCGCTGACAGACTCGCCGCTCTGGGAGCTCGAACACCCCTGATCGGACCGGAACCTTTTACGGGCGTCGGAAGGTGCCTACTAGGAGGGGCGATTCGAGAATGGGTGGAGGACGAGAACACCAGGGAATGGCGAGATTCCCAAGGAAGTAGACAAGCCAAAGCGGTCATGGGACGGGACATTAACGCGGACTGGACCAAGTGTGCAAGCGGAGGCATCAGAAGCGACTCCAGACTCTTGTCTAAGATCATCACGGGCCACATACGTCTCAGATACTATGGTTGGAAGAGAGGAAAGGAGGATACAGGAGTATGTAGATGGTGCGAAGAAGCAGAGGAGACGCCAATTTATATCCTGACAGCATGCCCCAGATTCACTGAGCTCAGACATCAGCACTTGGGGAATAATTTCCCAACCTGCAACTATGTAGGGACAGCCTGCTCGAGGGCTATTCTAACCTTCTGGAGAAGGGCTAGCTTACCCGAATAGGTGATTGTTTGTACGGAGGGAGGTACAATAGGTTCTGCCTAAGTGCCAGGGGCGACTACGCCCCCTCCCATACTCAAATAATAATAATAATAATAATAATAGTCATAAGCGTACGTAGAAAGTAAGGGGTGAGCCTTGTATAATAACTTTCCACACTCTAAAAATCAACAGATTACTTATTTCTCCTATACCAAATTCCGAAGTATGCCTAATAGACCACAGGTATGTGCAAATTCACGGAAAACTGGTCACTTTTGGGGGTCTAAGTGAACAAAATTCAAATTTGAGGGCAGACCTACCGAACCAACTTTTTTGGGTTCCTGAGGCCATCCAGAACACGAAAAACCTTGCATTCCCGAGATTTCGAAATACTTATTTTTTTGCCGTGCAGTTTAAATTCTTTTATGGAAATTTAATATGAAAAAAGGAACGAAAACTAGCTATTGCTCAACTGTACGTACTCAATGTCCGAGATCACAAACGGAAAAAAACATACTTATAGAACTAAAGTATGAGAAAAGATCTGTACTTAGAGTCCCGGTGGGTTAAAAATGATTGCTTGCATAAAAAGTTGTCTACATTGGAAATGAAAAGAAGACAATCCAAATTTAATGCTAAAATCTGTACAAAAACTTTGCAGACATATCAACATACCTAAAATGATCTGAATTTTAAGTTACATGAATATATTAATAGATACACAGACTTATAAATAGAGTAAAGTAACAAAGATTGGGACCGTTTAACTAGTTATTTTAAGTAGCAGTATCTGTATTGACAATAATTAAATTTTATACATAAAATGTGTTTTGCAATTTAAAATACCTAATTTTCAAGTTGTATTGTTACTTATTATATTATGACATACTAAATTGTAAAAAATCTTCATAATTAGGAAAGTTGTACTTGACATTAGGTTTTAAACTAGTTTTTCTTAATCAAGGATAAAAGATAGTTTTATTGAAATCGATTTTTTCGCTGAAGTACGCTTCCTTGTTGCATTTACTGTTGCAAGCACTGTGAATTGGGATGTCCTGCTAAAAATGTCCTATTGAAACCAATTTAAACCAATTAGCATGTGATTGGTTTTAATCTGGTTTTCTAATCGAGTATTAACGCATTAAAACTTATATAATCGATTAAGTCATATTAAGACCAATTATAAAGTTCAATCGGTTTTAATCAGATTATATTAACTATTTTTATAAATAAAATTATGTTTTTCAATAAAATATACAATTTATTAATAGGATTTAATCGATTATATTGGTTTGAATGCGTAAATACCAGATTAGAAAACCGGATTAAAATCGATCAAATTCTAAATTGGTATAAATTAATTCCGTTCGGATATTTTTAGCGGGATTCTGTCACCTGACTGTGGTGTTTCTAAAACGGAGCAGCAGAGCCGTTTAACTACTTGCTAACAAAATATTAAAAAACTTTTCGATTGCTCATGAGATATGTATCTTTTCATAATTAATAAGTCAAAATACCTTTCACTATCTGGCGTTTCACCCCTTGGATTAGAATTTCTATCAGTATCTGCAGTCTCATATATTCCTTCTTCTTCATGCAATTGATGTGAATGAGGATGTGATCCAAATGGACTTCTTGCGGTAGGTTGTCGATATCTTCCATACACAAATCTAGTATCATCGTCGCGACTGCGACTACATCTTCTACTTCTACAAAAAATATTTACTTAGAAAATAGAACTAATATATCAACAAAAAATATTAAATTTGAAACTTTAAGCTTTTGTTTTTCTATCGTTATATTTTTGTTTTTGGTTTTTATCTTTTTGTCTTTACGTTTAGTTTTTCTATCTGTTATCTAAAATTTTATTATACAAACTAAAAGCTATCACTCAGTATCAAAATATGTATCGATGTATTCAGACGACAACTGATCCAGTTTGCGGTCCACCAGGTCAGGGTTTCAAGCTTACTGCAGACGGACAATTTGATTTGGAAAATCATAAATTGTGTAACGTAGCTGAAGCTACTGAAGCAAACGATGTGATAACGTTAAAAGTCATAAAAGAAAATGTTATACTGGAATTTGAAAAAATTATTCATGATTTTAACCAAATTTTAAACAATAAAAGGATTGATACAATTGAAAATGATATATCTAAAAAAAATCAGCCATTAGGTTATATGATAAAATAAAAGTGATTGAATTTTTTATCAATGAATACTCATATACTACTACCGCTACTACAACTCGAGTACATTTTATGTAAATAAAAATGAAAGAATCGTTAGTGGAAGAAATCCATAAGCCTGCAATACGCAACTACCCTCGTCGCTCATTTAAAATAAGAGATATCGATGAAGCATGGCAAGCAGATCTCGTTGAAATGATACCGTACGCAAATGAAAATAAAGACTTTAAGTGTATGCTCACTCTTATAGTTATTTTTTCCGAATTTGCATAGACTGTGCCAATAAAGCAAAAAAGTGAAAAATATGCAACTAAAGCTATGAAGTCGCTTTTAGTAAAAAATAAAGTACCACAAAATTCGTATACAGATCGTTGTGTAATGTCCCATGTTCATACATACTTTAGCATTTACGTATATGTATAACGCCATACAGACGACGTATACTAAACCGATTGCGACAGTACGAAACCGATCGCCGAACACCGGAGCGAGTGCTTTGACCTACGAGTCAGTACGTCTTATACGCGCGTATTACTGACTTACTTTTGTACATGATCCTTGCATGTCAGATGTGAATTGGTCGATCGTTGCTGCGTTTCATTTAATTTCACAACTCCTTGAATCGTTACCAAGGCTTTAAAAAGCCAGGAAACGATCCACGGAGCGCCTTTATGTACAAGTAACCTGTTGTCGTGTGGCTGTACCTGGTCAGCGAGTACGAGTGCTATTTCTCAGTACGCATCGCTTATTGAGTGTGTGCAAGCCACTCAAACTCTGCGTGCAAGATATAGTAGACTTCTTGTTTTCTGGTAGAGAGTCTGCATCGTGCAATAGGCAAAGGGCCCCTCAATAAATCTGGCGTTAGTGATAACAGCTTAGATAAGATCGTAAAACTTGCCACGAGTAATCGTGTAGAGTTAAGGCCAAACAGTATCTAACGTGCTACGAAGGACCAGTTTCCAGGGCACGAAAAAGAACAAATATATAAATATATCGTCACATCGTAAGTTAAGTTGAATTGTAGAAGCGTCAAAAGTAATTACAAATAAACCACCGCACAACGTAATTACAACGATACTATAATAACCGAATCATACAAAAACTGTAACATCTGCTGAGTTCCGGGTTGTCTCCAATAAGACAAAAACCATAACAATTAATCAGTGTATAATTATTATCAATATTTAATAATATCCATGATACTATCTAAAACTATTGAGACGAAAACAGAAGGAGTAACACGCTTGCTGGCAACACCATAAACCACACAAGGTAAGGGCAAGCAACATAGTCGTGGACATTTCCTAGTCCGCGATACTACAGCGTGACAATACTGCAAGGACACCAACAACGTCTGCGCGAAGATAACCTGTCCGCTTTAGCAGGCAGCGGTGACAGAATACCGTCCGCGCACAAACACGCGTTCGCGCAGACGAGCAGCGTGGGACATACTTAAATCTTTCAGTCCGCGTGTAACCCTACTGACATAAGGCTCTCGAGCCGAAGGCTAGTTCCTTTAAATTTATATAATTATATCGCATACTCGCGCAGCCCGTCCTTATATCAAGTACGGTCTTTACAGTTGTAAAGAATTTTACATCAAGGAATTTCAACAATTGATAAAAAATTTAAAAATAAACTTGTATTCGACTTATAGCAATATAAAAGCTTCGATATGTAAACGCTTTAATCGCACCCTTAAAAGTAAAATGTGAAAGCGTTTTAGTTTGCGTGGTAATTATAAGTGGATAGATATACTGCAAGATATAACCTTGCAGTACAATAAATCTAAGCATCACACAATTGGTATGAAATCTATAGATGTAAATCTACTTCTACTATTGTATTAAAGTGCTTAATGTCCCCGTGTGCCGTGAAGCCTTTGACATCTTTTTCCAATAACTTAACTTTTTGGGCTTAAACTTAAAATTTTTGGGTCTTAAAATGTTTGGGTATTAACATTTTTGGGCCTCAAATATTTTTGGGCCTTTACAGTTTTGGATCTTAAAATTTATAACCTTAAAATTTCTGGGCCTCAATGATTTCGGGTTATTTAAATATCCTGTGTACCGTGAAGCCATTCATATCTTTTCTTAATAACTGACATATTTATATCTATTAGTATAATTTTTATCTCATTTGAATTTTTTGAAGTCCTATAAACTGTGTAACAACATAGACTTAAAGGCAACAATTTTAGATCCGTCTTAACGATCGCCGAAGCGAACAGCGCCCCTCCACTGGAACCCATAAGGTCGAGAGTCACAACAAGTTTGTGGCACAAAAAGTTCAAATGAAAAACTACTTGAACGGAAATAATAACCGTACATTTGTAATACATTTTACTACGTAACTGTTACAATGCTGTACATTTGCGTACATTTTGAGTGGAATTCGGACATTTTATACACAATTGTACAGAAACGTATGCGAATGTGCGTGGATATATGTCGTTGTAGAGTATCGAGCCGAATCCTACATTTTGAGTACATTTATAAAAAAGGATTTAGATCAGCATGTACAGCAAAATATGCAAACGTACGCGAATATCCGTGAAAGTACGCGACCGTACGTTGATGTAGGTGAATGTATATTATTGAAAAATTATACGGTAAACAGTACATGTATTATATTATTCACTTATTATTACATTTAAACGATACAGTTGAAAACTGGCTAATAGTACATTTGATTTTGAAAATGAAAAAAGATTTTTACTAAAATCGTATTGCGCAGCAAATTGTTTATAGACTAATGGTATATATCAGCAATTACCATTACTCTATCAAAAACATTATATTTTAGACAATACAAGAAATATAAGTAACAATATATGAAATAATAAGTATAAATAAGTATTAAAAAATTGGAAATTGTAATTTATTAGTACATGGTCCTACTAAAAAAAAGCAGATGACAATCAACTGATTATTAGCTGATAATCAGCTGATAATATGCTAGTAATCGTGCTAGTAATCAGCTGATTTGCGACGAGTCGACTCGTCGTGCGCCGTGTCCTTCGGCGGGCTCTGTGTCGTGTGCGCGATTTGAGCTAACGTGTGTGTTTTCTTGTTTTTCTCGTGCGAGTGTTGGTGCGAGGAATCTAGGAAGCCGGTGGACAAGGAGCGACGACAAGGCTTCAGGGAAGCAGCGGATTTTGGGAAGAAGAAGAGTGTGAGAGAGTTCGCGGAACACTTGTTACTCCGGTTACGTCCGGAGAATTCGCGGAAATCTGTAGCAAGAGTGTGCGGGTACGTGTGTCGAGCAACGTAGGGGAGAGCGTGAGCGGGGAGTCGAGCCGTTTGAGGAAGGGGCCGTATCGACGGCCACTAGCCCGATTTCAGGCTAGTCGGGGCGCGAGTTGAGCGTGGTCGTGGGGAGAGAGCGCGCATCGCTGAAGCGGTCGGCGCGGCGTGGCACTTCTTGTTTGACTGTTGCCCAAGACACACGTATTGAGCGACAGTCGCACGAGCTTTCCGTGGTATCGCGAATTCGAGGGTGTCGAGATCGTGAGTGTCGGGATAGCGCGTTCGTGTGTGCAAGGAATCGAGAGAAAGAGAGAGAGAGAGAGAGAGCAAGTGTGAGAGAGTTTGGTGGAGAGTCAAGCGAGGCAAGGCGAGAAGAAGATGTTGCTTCCAATCCAGACCAGCCAAGGCGACGATGTGAGGAGACGACCAGCGACGCAGGGCCAGTCCAGGACAGGGAGGTGCGGAGGGAGAAGACGAGGGCGAGGAAGAAGGCGGGGAGACCAGCATTCAGACGGAGCCGGAAGTCAGCCGGAGGTCAGCGTATTGCGAGCAACCTGTAAGTCCCGCTTACTCATGCTGAGGCCTTCCGTTGGTATTGCGTGCCGCGAAGTGAGTGCGTGAGTGAGAGAGAAAGAGTGAGAGAGAGAAAGCTATCTGCGTTTTGTGAGAGAAAACCGGGAGCCTAAATCGTGAGCGTCACGACAGCGCGGCCGAATCCGTCCAGACAAAGAGCCGCGTGGGAGCGGTTCGAGGAATCGCGCGCGAGCATTGGGTCGAGAGAAGGGCCTGCCTTATCATCGGGCCGACGAACAGGCCGTGAGGGCGAAGTGTGCGAGAGAGAGAGAGAGAGAGTGTGAGTGAGCGCTAGAACGTGCGCGCACCGCTGTAACCCGAACAGCGGAATCCTCGCGGAACTCCTTCCGAGATCTACAGAAAAATAATAGTGTCGAGGCTTCGGGACGGGGTTGAGGCGCGAGTTCTCACCCCAGATTGGCCACGTCACAGATTATCAGGTGATATCAGCTTAATATTTTTATTTAAGCTGATAGTTAAAAATATGCGTTTATATGAGATAAAATGCTAATGACAATGTGCTGATTATCAGGTGATTTTAAAGTGAGCAAGTTGATTTAAATTAATAAAATTTATAAAATTCACATAATGAGGGCCAATACGGTTTTTCTATCCAGATGATAAAACACTGGCTGTGAGCTACAAAATTTTTATTTTTTAATAATTTAATTTGAAAAAAATTTTTTTTAATATTATAAGTTTCCTTAACAAAGCAATGCTTACTAAATATGTTAACTAACTTAAAATATAAATGTTAAATAAATGAATATTTTTTATAAAACATTTAATATGAATAAAATATCTCCCGTGAGTCATTAAAAATTCCCTTGTGCACTTCTATATAAAAAATCAGAAAATTAAGAAATAATAATTTCTATACAATCATGTACAAACATATATAATTGTGTACGTTCGCGTACATTCGCGTTTATTCGCGTACGTATAAAGCTGTACATATTCGTATAAATGAGTATATTTCAGCAATTTTTCGTACGGTCACGTACGTTGGCGTACGTTGACGTACGTTTGCGCAGAATTGCATACGTTTGCGTACGATTACGTATTAAATGTCCGAATCCCAACCAAAACGTATGCGAATGTACGTCAACGTACACAAGTCTACAGTAATGTACCGAAATGTATCGCAATCGTTCGGTGATTTGCGTTATAATACTGTTGAAAATTTCCATACGGGTACATACAAAACCAAAGCTAATATGACAATACAATGCAAAATAAAAATAAAAAAATTTACAAATAATATCCTTTAAAATATTTGTACGCATGCGCGGACGAATATTATCGTAGAAATGTTACATGTGAGAGTCGATGGTTTTGTTCTTCGTGAGGTATTGCACAATCTATGGTTTAGTTTTTTTAAATATATATTAGCAACATGTAAATAATGGGCTATAAATTAGAATAATAATAATATGAATTATAAATAATAATAAACATATAAAATATGTCAGTTCTGTTACTTAATGTAACCTGTGTGCCATGAAACCATTCTACTATTATATAAAAGTAAACTTAATGTACCTGTGTGTCATAAAGCCATTCACATATTTTCGATACAGTGTGCGTAGAATGCACTTTTACGCACGCTCCGCGTGCGTTCAAGCACATTTTCCGCCCCTGTATCGAAAAATAACGTTCGATACTATATACTATTACCGAACTATTTACCGCTAATTATTTCTGCCTGTAGAATATAGAATTGCATCATTTTTCTTACTATTAATTCAGTGCCATTAAAAAGCCCATCATTTAAATTTAAATTTCTCAGCAAAATAATTACAGCACCTACTTTTATACGTAACTTATGAGGCGGTAGGCCATTTGGCGTAACTGAATTTAAAAATGTATATATATATATATATATATATATATTTATATATATATATATATAT